>JBAIZL010000001.1:380452893-380465393 GCA_036971475.1 Prosapia bicincta
TATATATATATATATATATATATATATATATATGTTAATCTAATAACTTCATATTTGTTAGACAGTTCTTTTGTCATTCTTAGTAATTCCTGAGGATGTTGGTAATGTCAACCAACGAAAAGCTTTAAGTGTATTATTCAATAAATTATTCCTGTAATTAGTGTATATTATTTAATCTTGAATATATATATATATATATATATATATATATATATATATATATATATATATATATATATATATATGGGAATTTATATTCAACCAAATCAACTGTATCGTAATATATTTTTAACTTGAATCAGAAAGATATATTAGATTATTAAACTCATGCTATGCATATGTATTGCAAAACCAGGAAATATATTTACTCATGTCTTTGCTGCAGTTTATATAAAGATTGTTTTACCTGAGCTCCTGTAATATCCTCCTCATAGATCCGACTTCGAAGAACCAAGGAGGATAGCTAAGGTAAAGTGTTAGTGTAACTATAATAATTTAAAAGGTAATTAATTTTCAAAAATATTGTGCCACTGACCATGGTCCTTGGAGGAAGAGACGGAACCCCAACCTCCCGAAGAGGCGGGTTATAATAGTGATAGACAAAATGTGTTTAAACCCATATCTTCTACAATTCTCACAAAATATACGTCCTACATTTACCTTTTTAGTGACTTTTTAAAGTTAAAGCACTCACTTACTTGTTAACACCCAAAGAACTTTTACAATATGTATAGGAATACATTGAAGACAATATGGGTTTGAAGTATTTCTTAGATGGGAATATAAAATAACCTAAGTTACTGACAGCCAATGGCGTGCCAGCAACGAGGAAATCCAGGTCGATGGCTTCCTTACGACGCGTAAATTGTTCCCAACCTCACTTTTCCGATACTGAGAAGGCAAGGCACAAGGAAAATTTAACCTATTTACTCTGAAGTCAATACTTCCCGTAAGTTGCACCTTCGCGCTTGCATAAACCTCTCACGCAATTCCTACCATGGAAATGATTTTATATTGTCGTCATGTATGAGCGTTATTTGTTTTGTTGCGTAACCCCTCCTCCCTTTCACAGTATTTCGTCCTTCACTTTTTTTGTATATTCTTGTGTTTTTTTGTATGTTTTCATGTAAATAATTCATCGTTTCTTTTTGTTTTCGACGAAGGTTTAAACATCATTTTTCTTTTATTTACGCTCCATATTGTTTCAAATCCTTTCGTCGTTTTACCAAGAGGTGAACACTCTTAGATCACACTCATAACACACTTAGATAAATCGTTTTCAATCCTTCCTTGTTCCCTACCCCTTTTTAAAATTGTACAGAAGTTCTATTTCATTACTTTACCATTAACCAACTATCACTGTTATTATTTTTTCAAATTAGGCCTATTTTAACTTCTCTGTTTAGCCTTTTCAATGCCACATCATACTTCTTATATTGCCCAGACAGAGAAGTTTTATATAGGACCGTAAAGCGATAAACACTTCTCATTACATCAGGAAAGATCCTTTCCTTAGTTCTTCTTAATTCCGTCTTTAACTTCAGGGAAGATCATTTCCTTAGTTCTTCTTAATTCCGTCTCTAAAATTAGGAAAATATCCTTTCCTTAGCCCTTCTTAATTCCATCTCTAACATCAGGAAAATATCCTTTCCTTAGCTCTTCTTTATTCCGTCTCTAACATCAGGGAAATATCCTTTCCTTAGTTCTTCTTAATTCCGTCTCTAAAATTAGGAAAATATCCTTTCCTTAGCCCTTCTTAATTCCATCTCTAACATCAGGAAAATATCCTTTCCTTAGCTCTTCTTTATTCCGTCTCTAACATCAGGGAAATATCCTTTCCTTAGTTCTTTTTAATTACGTCCGAACCAACGACTGAATTTTTAACAAACACGAAATAGCCACGTATAAGCCTTTTAGACTTTTATCGGTGTCATGTATTCTTTTAAAGACACTTTTGTCTTAGACTCTATAATTGGACACCCAGGGAACCATACTTTTTATAAAAGAAAACACAAAGCTAATTAATAGGCATATAATAATTTATTTTATTCATTGTATATTTAACTACTTATTTCTATTGATTTAAAAGTTTTTACGTAAAAGTGAATTGAGGTTATTCCTCCTAGTTTAATCAAAGGTTAAAAGTATAGAATAGCTCCTTTATAAGTCTACCTATTTTTTTATATTAATTTCTACTTTCGTTTTTACAATTATTAAAATATTTAATGTATATTTTAGACAATATAAAAAATACATACACACATATTTATTTAAATTATAGCAAACCTGAAGCAGATGTGAGTCTTCCGAGACGCGTAAGCGAAGAGCCTAATAAGTACGACATATTATTATTAATATTATTTATTATTAAAAAAAAATACATTGTAATATGAATAAGCCGTGTTCTCGTATTGCAATGTTACCTCTCCCTTAAAATTACACACGCAGTAAATATTTCCGTAGGTGTGATCCTTGTCAATATCCGTTAACCGTTGACACATTCTTTACACATTTCACCTGTTTGGAATTTATTGTTCAAATCCTATGACGTCAGTCGATGTGTCCATAAAAAGCAGAGGTAAGTACTTAATTGTTGTGCAATACGTCAAATAGGTTTTTTTTGTTCAACGCAAAATCAATAATGTATTAATTTAGGTAATAATTCAGGCCTATTCTACCTTTACGGTTCGTTGTGTGGTCACAAAGGGGGATGTAATACGCCTGCTTAATTCATACCAATTAGTCACTACGTCTTCACTGCATCCCTCAGTACAATTAGTTGAGAGGAGGTCTAACATCTTTTAACAAGGGTTTAGAGCAGATATAACCTACTTAATAAGGGTTGAGAGCAGGTAGAATCCAACTTCACAGGGTTTGAGAACTGGTATAACCTGATTTCACAAGGGTTTATAAATAAATTGAGAGACGGTATAACATCTTTTAACAAGGGTTTAGAGCAGATATAACCTTCTTAATAAGGGTTGAGAGCATGTCGAATCCAACTTCACAGGGGTAGAGAACTAGTATAACCTGATTTCACAAGGGTTGATAGCAGGCCTAACCTAACATATAAATAAATTGAGAGCAGGTCTAACTCTTTTTTGACAAGGGTTGAGAGTAGATGTACTTCAGGTTAACCTCTCTGCCCACATGATGTCATAATTTTCCCCTATTCCCAATAGCAGAGTATAATTAAGTTTTCATTTTACTCTAATTTCACCTATTCATTTTTGTCTCTGCAAATAAACCTCTCTGTCTACACGACTCTCAGATTCTGAGACTGTAACAGTCCTATGGTGCTTCTTACTGCCTTCTTGCTACAGGGATGGATTGTCATCACATTTTGGTCTCCATAAATAATTGGTTTACTTCAAGGCACATAGGTAGTTTCTTGTTATATTGTGCCATATCTATCTATTCCCAGTACTAGCGGTCTTTACGGTCTTTCCTTAATTCCAATATCTTCCCATATCCTTCTTTCGAGGGCTGTAACGGGTTGTCACTGCATTATCGAGTCGAAAAAGGACATTTATAATGCAATAATCCTGCTCACATTATCCCATCCTTATCTAATATGTCTTCTAACAGAGGGCTTTCTGTTCATCTCCCTTATTCTTACCAATATTTACAGAAATTTCCTATCTTTTATATATTCATATTCTTTATAGTATTTAGTCATACTAGCTTAAAAATGGAAATTTTTTAAAAAGTCATTAACCTTAAGGCGTAAACAAAATTTTCGTTACTAGCAATACACCCATAAAACCACAAACAAATTGTTTGCTAGTATTCATATAGTCTTGACACCACACATATAATTACTTGACCATCGTTTAACTTAATATCACAAACAAATATGTTTGTTGTTATACATATAACCATAGGACCTAAAGTAAAATTTTTGTAACGAGTCGTACCGCCTTAAAACAAACACCTAAATTTTTGTTAATAGTAATAAAAGCTTAGAGCCACAAATAAATTTTTAGTTAGTAGTCATTTAAACCTAGAAACAAAATTTGCACTTGAACAAGATTATTATATAACGTGCAAACACCCTTTGGTTGTTGGTCGGAGTAGCAACCAACAGATCAACTGTTAAGACATATACTTATTAAAATGTTTAAAGCACACTATGAATGTATACTGGATAGCTGCCTATACTCATGTTTCTAGACTGAGTGACATTTTTATGAAGGCATTTGAAACTTTACAACTCTATAAGTTTCACCTGTTAAAACCTTGGTGCGGTGAATGAAATCACTCATTTCTTCCTGTTGTCCAGTTTATCTCTGATCTAGTTTAAAGAGGACTTCCGACGTTTGTGTTAGCACCAGCAAGGCGGTGTTTTCAAGGCCACTTGTTGCCAACTGCAATTAAACCAAACACAGAATAATGCACAATAAACGCGAGTAAATGCTGATTCTTCATTGCAAATAGTTGCAGATAACCAAACAAAAGACGACTTAGTGACTCATATAACTTAAGGTCAGCTGTGATTAGATTGATCTTGAGATTGTGATCGCCAGTGTTTGAGTGAGGACGAAATTTATGTTCTCGTAAGATATTGAACATTAAATTTATGTTCTCGTATGAAACGGAAGCGGAAAAACCTTATTATAAAAAAAACCCAAAGTATTAGGTTTTCCGTAAAGAAAAAACTGAAAACTTATTAAAAAATATATTTTAAACAAATTTGTTATTTCTTACGGCTATCGAAAGGGATCGTTGCCGTTGATAATGCGACAAAAAAACAGCAGGCTATTGAATTTAACAAACGCGTTTCAACAAGGAAGTCGTCATCTTCAGGTTCGTGTTATAACTTAAAAATTACATGTAAACAGTTTAATATAGAAGCCTAAAATAGTATTCCATGAAGATGACGACTTTGTTGATGAAACTCGTTTTCAGTGTTTGTAAAATAGAATTAATGTAAGTGGTTATCACGGTGAAACGACGTTGAATACTTTTTTGTCCAGCTCAAAAAAGATAAATATTTATTACCTGTATGATCTTAAGGTTATTATATAATTAGGGTTTGAGAGCAACTAACATCTTTTAACAAAAGTTGCAATCAGGTATAATCTAACTTCACAAGAGTTTAGAGCAGGTATAACATAATTTCACAAGAGTTAAGAACAGGCATAAACTTACTTAGAAGATTGGGACTACAATAGAACGAAGTGGTACCTTTTTTTATTTAACGAAAACAATAATATAACCTTATTATCTTTTTATAATATTATCTTAAGATTATTTTATAATTAAGGGTAGAGAGTAGGTCTAAAATCTTTTAACAAAAGGTTAGAGCATTTAAAACTTAACGTCACAAGGTTTGAGAACAGAACTAATATATGTTCACAAGGGTTTAGAGCAGGTATAAACTTACTTAAAAGGGATTGAGACCACGATGGAACTAAGTGGAATATTTTTTTATTTAGCCCAAACAAAATATAACCTTATTATTTTTATGATTTTAAGATTACTTTATAATTAGGGGTAGAGGGTAGGTTTAAAATCTTTTAACAAAACGTTAGAGCATTTATAACTTAACGTCACAAGGTTTGAGAACAGGGCTAACATATGTTCAAAAGGGTTTAGAGCAGGTATAAACTTACTTAAAAGGGTTTGAGACCACAATGGAACTAAGTGGATTTTTTTTTTTTATTTAGCCCAAACAAAATATAACCTTATTATTCTTATGATTTTAAGATTACTTTATAATTAAGGGTTGAGAGTAAGTCTAAAATCTTTTACCAAAAGTTGAAAGCAGGCCTAACCTTAATTCACAAGGTTTGAGAACAGGTCTTACCTAACTCACAAGGTTTGATAACAGGTCTAACGTAACTACACAATGGTTGAAAGCAGGCATAACGTTATTTCACAAGGTTTGAGAACAGGTTAACCTAACTCACAAGGTTTGCTAACAGGTCTAACCTAACTACACAATGGTTGAAAGCAGGCATAACCTTAATTCACAAGGTTTGAGAACAGGTCTTACCTAACTCACAAGGTTTGATAACAGGTCTAACCTAACTCACAAGGTTTGATAACAGGTCTAACCTAACTACACAATGGTTGAAAGCAGGCATAACCTTAATTCACAAGGTTTGAGAACAGGTCTTACCTGACTCACAAGGTTTGATAACAGGTCTAACCTAACTACACAATGGTTGAAAGCAGGCATAACGTTACTTCACAAGGTTTGAGAACAGGTTAACCTAACTTTATAATAGTTTAGAACAGGTATAGTATAATTTCAAAACGGTTGAGAGCGCGTATAACTCAATTTCACAAGGGTTTAGAGCAGCTATAACCTAATTTCACAAGGATTGAGAGCATGTATAGCATAACTTCAGAAGGGTTTACAGCAGGGTTTCATAAGGGTTAAGAGCAGGTCTAATCTAACTTGAAAGGGATTTAGATCAACGGACATAAGTTGTATCTTTTTTTATTTAGTCCAAAAAAGATAAATCTTTACTATCTTTATGAACGTAAGATTATATAATAGAACCTAATCTTTTTTTTTATTTGTATATTTTTTTTAAATTTGCGTAAATGTATTAAAAAAACAAAGGGAGAATATTTTAATTTTTCATGGATTTAATTTAGTAGTGCCAGTACTTGATAAACTTCGGTTTTAATATTCATTTTTCTATTAAATATTCAGACGTGAATAAAACATCTCCTATATTGATAGGTGTATAGATTATAACTTTAAAAATCACATTAGGACTTATAGGAAATGAAATGGCTGTATTTTAGATAAAGTGAGGATCTTCTTGATTTATAATGGTCTTAAACCTTAAGGGAGGAGTTTAGGATTTAATTTCCAGTATTATTTATACCAAAAATCGATGCTAATTTAAAATTTTTTTTTGATTCAGGAGGATCTCTTTGATGTACTCCTCTTGTTAACTAGTTTATCCGTACATCATTCTTTTCTGGATCTCCCTTTTTAATATTTATATACATGTATATATATTTCACATATAAGGGTATTTACAAAATTAATGGATCGAAGTTATTGTCAATTTTACATATTAGACTACCATTATCAAGAACTTGACTCACTCTCAACAACTAAAACGAGGCGCTTAGTCCTGTAAATATTTTACAACCACAAGTAAATAAGTATCTGTCCCGGACAATACTCGTAGTCTGCTAAATATACCTCTGGGTAAAGGTTTTGAGTAATCACCTCTGTGAGTAAAGGTTTTTTTAATAATCATCTCTCCATCTCACTCTCCCCCCTCTCCCTCTGTCTCTCTCTCCTTACACATATACTCACGCGCGCGCGCACTCTGGCACTTACGTACTCAAGCACACGCCCATACTCACACCCACACCCACATACAGATGCACACACACACACGCACGGGCGCGCTATGGCATGCACGTAAGGGGAAGTTCGGGCAAAGTGAAAAGCCGGGGCAAAGTGAAAAGCCGGGGCAAAGTGATTTTTGCGATAATTTCCTATCCAGTGTCACTTAAGGCTCTAAGCTCCTAATATGTGAACTAAATGAAGGAAACAAAGCATCACCACAAGTATCGTTTGAGGGCTGTATGTTGTTTGAATTCGTTGCTTCTGAAAAAATATTAGTTATCTCCTTTGCAAATTTTCTTACACGTAAGGATGAAAAAACATTTATGTTAAAAGCTTACTTGACTGCCTATTTCTTTCTCTTTTCATTACTATTTTAAAACATAGTGCAGGCCAGAAAAAGTGAATAGGGCAAAGGGGATGGCTATTCACACATTTTATATATATATACATTTTATACATGTATACTTCATTCATAATACAACAAAACTATCAAATAAATTATTTAAAACGGAAACTGAAAACAAATTTGGTATTTCAGGTGGTATACAATTATTGAAGGAATTTTAAATTAGCCATAAAATCTATTGAAGTTGGTTCCAATTCCGTTTCAGGGTCGTCAAAATCTTACAATATTTCTTTTGCCACTCTTCGCAAGAAACGGGATTTAAAGAACCCTTAAAAAACAATATTAGTTTTAACTCACAATTTTAAAAGAGCAAAAAATGATTACAGTTTTTTATTTTGCCAGGGAAAATACGACGACCCCCTCTGGATGATTGGATACCGTGCGGGCATTCTCTTGAATGGACTCATGAAGGTTGTTCAGACTATTGCGGATTGGGATCATATTTCTTTGACCTAAGTCACGATAGTTTAAGTTAACCAACAATATAACTTCTTGTGATTCTACTTAATGATAAAAATGTAAAGAGTGTAAGGTATATTTTTTTGGCGTAATGCGTACATAAAATTAAGGGTTATTTTGTAAAGTTAAATGTTATGGAGATATTTTGTGTTTGTGTGCATTTTATCACAACATTTTTCATTTTTCAGGTTAAGCAGTACAAAATTCACTTTGCCTGGGTTACATTATTCACTTTTCCCAGGGTACCTTTGCAAAGCGAATAATTGACATTTATATATAACTTAAATGATTTATTTACATCCATGCTTTTTTTAGTTTAGTAAATAACTATTTTCCTATCAATAGTTGATGTATGTTAGATAATATTAACACTGTAACAAAAATGTTTTTAACTTCATTTAAGATTTGTCAGTGGTTTAAAAAAAAGGTATCCCCTTTGCCCGGGTCTCCTCTACTCACGCACACCCACACCCCCATACACACGCGCACACGCACAAACACACACACACACACACACACATCCTTTATATTAAAACTGGTCTTATAAAAATTACCTTTAATTTTCCCTGCGTAATTCCTACAAGGACATATTGCAACTAAAGCATCCCAATTGGCATTTCAGTTTATGTCTTAACATGACACTACAACGACTTATTCTTCTTAATACTGCGTTTACTGCGCAGTTGGGTAACGTTGGTAACTTCTGGTCGGATGGAGCCATATGGTTGGGTGGTTGGTCTCTCTTCATTTGCGCCATCTTTATTTCCCCTGATATATTCGAAATATTCAGATATCGGAGAAAATATTAATTTTTTATATACCAAGGGGCTTTAAACATATCCTTTATATGTATAGTATATAAATTCTCCCCATATATGTAGAGTATACACGTCAAAACGCTGATGTACCGTTGCATATTTACACGCACACAACGTCTAATTCTATACTCCTACTCCACAAAATGGATATACTATCCTTGCCTAAAGCTTACAAAAAATCAAGTAAGGTTGTTCATGTACATTTATTTAATGTGCAAGTGGTACTTATGCAAGACTGTTCCTTGAAACATAATAAAAATGCAAACTTCAGTCCCAAAATCTGTTAAAATACTTCGGACATACAAAAAAAGTTAATTCCAAATTTAAAAAAAATAAAAATCGAATTACTCAAATATGTTATATGGTTTTATTATTGTGAGGATACTTTTCCGAAAATAAACTATAAACCATCCACGCCGTATTTGTTAACATTGCATTAAAGATCTTCCAACTTTATCGGTTCGGATGAGAAAGTTGATTCAAAATCTGTACATCGATAACTAAATATTTATCGATTAAAGTATAGTCAAAGACCATTCATTACTTGCCCAGACGAGCAACGGAACAGGTAGTCGGAGTACGTGCTGTCTGTCACCTGTCTCAGTGACGTCACTGACCGCATTCTGCCAGCCTCTGCTTGCGCGCCGTTTTCTTGCAAATCGCGCCGTTCATACGGCCTTGTTGCGTAGATGAAAGCTTTCATAAGTGTCATATGTTTATATGTGAACAGGCCTTTGAGTTGACCGGACTACATCGAGTCATGTGACTTTCAGTAACTCGGGAGAGCAATGGTGTTGCTATTTACTTGAAGTAATTACCTTCGTATTACTCATTATTTGTACATTTCACTTTAAAAGGAATTTAATAGTACCTTTTAAATTTCCCTTTCACTTATTTAATACGCTAGAATCTAATCAAACTCGTTAACATTAATAATATATACTAAATTGGCCATTCATTCCAACTAGACAATTATTTTGTCGAAATTTCAATCTAATGTTATGCCATTTAACTTATCGCAGAAGCCATAAACTAATTAATGAAGTTAACCTTGTTTAAATTCAGTGCCATACATTAGTTAGGTCTATGATTTCCAACCAGTCAATCTTTTAATGTAATTTGATATACTTTAACAGTTTTGTTTACTTATTAACATGCGACTACTATACTGACTATTCTTTCTAACCAGTCAATTATTCTGTCAATCTTTTAATGTAATTTGATATACTTTAACAGTTTTGTTTACTTATTAACATGCGACTACTATATTGAATATTCTTTCTAACCAGTCAATTATTCTGTGAATCTTTTAATCTAATGATTAATGCCGTTAGCAATTACCTTCACTAGCTTACATTTACTCAATTACTCATGCCTTCTAATTACTCTTAAATTTTTTTGTCAAACATCTACTTTATTTTGGCGTCATTAACGTATATCTTACTTAATTTACCAGTCTTACAATCAATTACTCATTCTCTTGTTTAGTCAACTCAATCAGAAAGTAATTGTTTCAATTGGGAATATATTAAATTTGTTTCGCAATACTATCCTTATTACTCACCGTCATTATTTTATCCATTATTTACTACAGCCCGTTAATAATTCAAATAATTAATTCAAAATTCACTATTGAGATCTAATTCCTTCATGAAAACATACCTCTTAATACCGTAGTCAATAATTCAATTAATTTATCAATAATTCATTAAAATATAATTCCTCTATTAAAACATATATTTAATACCGTAATCAATATTGCAATTAATTTATTAATAATTCAATAAAATATAATTCCTAAAATAAAACATACCTTTTAAAACCACGGTCAATAATTCAATTAATTTATCAATTATTCAATAAAATATAATTCCTATTGTAAAATATACCTTTTAATACCGTAATCAATAATTCAATAAAATATGATTCCTCTAATAAAACATATAGCCTATTTAATCCCGTAGTATGTATATCAATTAATTTATTAATAATTCAATAAAATATAGGTAATCTATTATGGCATATATTCAATCCTTGATCAATAATTTAATAAAATGTAATTCTTCTAATAAAGCACATATTTAATACTTTACTCACTAATTCAATTAATTTATCAATAATTCAATAAAGAACTAATTCAAACTTTTTTCAATACTCTACTCAATAGTTAAATTAATTTCTCAAGAATTCAATATAGAAATAATTTCTACAATTAAATATTTCTTTAATATTACGTATTTGCCAATAATTAAATTATTCCAATAATTGCTTGAAGATCTAATTTTTGTAATAAAGCACACTTTTAAGCTAATGAGTAATTCGAATAATTTCTCAACATTTCAGTCTAGTAATAACCCCATATTAACCTACATTTTATTAACATAAATAATTGAAACCTCTCAACCACAAATAACTTTCTTCTTTTATTTAACACCTAATTTCGATTGCATAGCAATCATCCTCAGAGGTAATTTGCAATAAAAATACCTAATTTCATTGTAAATTACCTCTGAGGATGATTGCTATGCAATCGAAATGTATATAAGGTTTTAAATAAAAGAAGAAATTTATTTGTGGTTGAGAGGTTTCATTTATTTATGTTAAACATTACGCCACAGTTGTTTTATACAGTTATAACTATTTTTTATTATCACTATTAATATTAAATTCAGTATTTCTTCAATAATGCAGTCTAGTATTCAGTCGTTTCTTTATCTTAATTAATTGAATTAATTATCAATTTAAAAACAAGACTTTAATTCAGTGTATTAAAGTCAGTCATTCAATAATCAGTCAAACTAAGAATCTATCTATAATTTCACTAGTCAATCATTGTATTTGTTACCATAGCCTCTAATGTCAAATATAATAAATTAGACACCCGATCATTGCACTAATTAACCATTTACAAACTTATCATTAAGTCTCTGATAAATCATTAAGTATATTTTCAAAGAGAGGTTGATTTTTGTAGTATGAATCATTGATTTTAGAAAAATAGGAGATTGCGTCTAAGATATCATAAGATACATTGTGTGGGCTTGGCGCAGCGCGGTAATTGGGATCGAAAAGCGATGGCAAATTACGTTCTGCACTAAACTAACAACATACTGTATACAAACACCTACAGTCTTCTTTTTCCTGAGTAACATTTCTCCCGTGAGCTGTGATATTTCTGTGGCAATTAATGGAGACTGTAAATAATTGCTTAGCTATATACAGACACTGTTTATTTATGTAATGTTAAAATCCGTATTTCTAATCTTAACATCAAACTCTACTAAGGTTTTCATTGGTATAGACTGAATGAATGACAAGGAAAGCGAATTCAAAATTATCAATGCATAGCACAATAATAACCGCTCAATTTAAATTTGAAGTATACATAGAGAGACGGTCCTAGCCACACTGACTGTGTTTCTTCCTTTCCTAATTTTTCCTAAGACGCATTCCTCTTTTTCACATGCATAATATTGGTGGTCCAGTAAGAGCC
>JBAIZL010000001.1:380472893-380720393 GCA_036971475.1 Prosapia bicincta
GGAAGCGCTAACGTGATGTCTAAATAGGAAGCTCTAACGTTATGGATAAATGGAGAGTGTAAAGTTATGGCTAAAGCGGAAGCGCTAACATGATGTCTAAATAGGAAGCTCTAACGTTATGGATAAATGGGGAGTGTAAAGTTATGGCTAAAGCGGAAGCGCTAACGTGATGTCTAAATAGGAAGCTCTAACGTTATGGATAAATGGGGAGTGTAAAGTTATGGCTAAAGCGGAAGCGCTAACGTGATGTCTAAATAGGAAGCTCTAACGTTATGGATAAATGGAGAGTGTAAAGTTATGGCTAAAGCGAAAGCGCTAACATGATGTCTAAATAGGAAGCTCTAACGTTATGGATAAATGGGGAGTGTAAAGTTATGGCTAAAGCAGAAGCGCTAACGTGATGTCTAAATAGGAAGCTCTAACGTTATGGATAAATGGGGAGTGTAAAGTTATGGCTAAAGCGGAAGCGCTAACATGATGTCTAAATAGGAAGCTCTAACGTTATGGGTAAATGGGTAGTTTAACGTTATGGCTAAAGCGGAGTGCTAACGTGATGTCTTCATAGGAAGCTCTAACGTTATGGGTAAATGGGTAGTGTTACGTTATGGCTAAAGCGGAGCGCTAACGTGATGTCTTCATAGTAAGCTCTAACGTTATGGGTAAATGGGTAGCGTAACGTTATGGCTAAAGCGGAAGCACTAACGTGATGTCTTCATAGGAAGCTCTAACGTTATGGGTAAATGGGTAGCGTAACGTTATGGCTAAAGCGGAGTGCTAACGTGATGTCTTCATAGGAAGCTCTAACGTTATGGGTAAATGGGTAGCGTAACGTTATGGCTAAAGCGGAGTGCGAACGTGATGTCTTCATAGGAAGCTCTAACGTTATGGGTAAATGGGTAGTGTTACGTTATGGCTCTAGCGGAGCGCTAACGTGATGTCTTCATAGGAAGCTCTAACGTTATGGGTAAATGGGTAGCGTAACGTTATGGCTAAAGCGGAAGCACTAACGTGATGTCTTCATAGGAAGCTCTAACGTTATGGGTAAATGGGTAGCGTAACGTTGTGGCTAAAGCGGAAGCACTAACGTGATGTCTTCATAAGAAATTCTAACGTTATGGATAAATGGGTAGAGTAAAGTTATGGCTAAGGCGGAAGCGCTAACGTGATGTCTAAATAGGAAGCTCTAACGTAATGGGTAAATGGGGAGTGTAAAGTTATGGCTAAAGAGGAAGCGCTAACGTGATGTCTTCATAGGAAGCTCTAACGTTATGGGTAAATGGGTAGCGTAACGTTATGGCTAAAGCGGAAGCACTAACGTGATGTCTTCATAGGAAGCTCTAACGTTATGGGTAAATGGGTACCGTAACGTTATGGCTAAAGCGGAAGCTCTAACGTGATGTCTTCATAGGAAGCTCTAACTTTATGGGTAATTGGGTAGTGTAACGTTATGGCTAAAGCGGAGCGCTAACGTGATGTCTTCATAGGAAGATCTAACGTTATGGGTAAATGGGTAGCGTAACGTTATGGCTAAAGCGGAAGCGCTAACGTGATGTCTAAATAGGAAGCTCTAACGTTATGGATAAATGGGGAGTGTAAAGTTATGGCTAAAGCGGAAGCGCTAACGTGATGTCTAAATAGGAAGCTCTAACGTTATGGATAAATGGAGAGTGTAAAGTTATGGCTAAAGCGAAAGCGCTAACATGATGTCTAAATAGGAAGCTCTAACGTTATGGATAAATGGGTAGTGTAAAGTTATGGCTAAAGTGGAAGCGCTAACGTGATGTCTAAATAAGAAGCTCTAACGTTATGGATAAATGGGTAGTGTAAAGTTATGGCTAAAGTGTAAGCGCTAACGTGATGTCTAAATAGGAAGTTCTAACGTTATGGATAAATGGGTAGTGTACAGTTATGGCTAAAGTGGAAGCGCTAACGTGATGTCTAAATAGGAAGCTCTAACGTTATGGATAAATGGGTAGTGTAAAGTTATGGCTAAAGTGGAAGCGCTAACGTGATGTCTAAATAGGAAGCTCTAACGTTATGGATAAATGGGTAGTGTAAAGTTATGGCTAAAGAGGAAGCGCTAACGTGATGTCTAAATAGGAAGCTCTAACGTTATGGATAAATGGGGAGTGTAAAGTTATGGCTAAAGCGGAAGCGCTAACGTGATGTCTAAATAGGAAGCTCTAACGTTATGGATAAATGGGGAGTGTAAAGTTATGGCTAAAGCGGAAGCGCTAACGTGATGTCTAAATAGGAAGCTCTAACGTTATGGATAAATGGGGAGTGTAAAGTTATGACTAATGCGGAAGCGCTAACGTGATGTCTAAATAGGAAGCTCTAACGTTATGGATAAATGGGGAGTGTAAAGTTATGGCTAAAGCGGAAGCGCTAACGTGATGTCTAAATAGGAAGCTCTAACGTTATGGATAAATGGGGAGTGTAAAGTTATGGCTAAAGCGGAAGCGCTAACGTGATGTCTAAATAGGAAGCTCTAACGTTATGGATAAATGGAGAGTGTAAAGTTATGGCTAAAGCGAAAGCGCTAACATGATGTCTAAATAGGAAGCTCTAACGTTATGGATAAATGGGGAGTGTAAAGTTATGGCTAAAGCAGAAGCGCTAACGTGATGTCTAAGTAGGAAGCTCTAACGTTATGGATAAATGGGTAGTGTAACGTTATGGCTAAAGCGGAGTGCTAACGTGATGTCTTCATAAGAAGCTCTAACGTTATGGGTAAATGGGTAGTGTTATGTTATGGCTAAAGCGGAGCGCTAACGTGATGTCTTCATAGGAAGCTCTAACGTTAAGGGTAAATGGGTAGCGTAACGTTATGGCTAAAGCGGAAGCACTAACGTGATGTCTTCATAGGAAGCTCTAACGTTATGGGTAAATGGGTAGCGTAACGTTATGGCTAAAGCGGAGTGCTAACGTGATGTCTTTATAGGAAGCTCTAACGTTATGGGTAAATGGGTAGTGTTACGTTATGGCTAAAGCGGAGCGCTAACGTGATGTCTTCATAGGAAGCTCTAACGTTATGGGTAAATGGGTAGCGTAACGTTATGGCTAAAGCGGAAGCACTAACGTGATGTCTTCATAGGAAGCTCTAACGTTATGGGTAAATGGGTAGCGTAACGTTATGGCTAAAGCGGAAGCACTAACGTGATGTCTTCATAGGAAGCTCTAACGTATGGGTAATTGGGTAGTGTAACGTTATGGCTAAAGCGGAGCGCTAACGTGATGTCTTCATAGGAAGCTCTAACGTTATGGGTAAATGGGTAGCGTAACGTTATGGCTAAAGAGGAAGCGCTAACGTGATGTCTTCATAAGAAGCTCTAACTATATGGGTAAATGGGTAGTGTAAAGTTATGGCTAAAGAGGAAGCGCTAACGTGATGTCTTCATAAGACATTCTAACGTTATGGATAAATGGGTAGTGTAAAGTTATGGCTAAAGCGGAAGCGCTAACGTGATGTCTAAATAGGAAGCTCTAACGTTATGGATAAATGGGGAGTGTAAAGTTATGGCTAAAGCGGAAGCGCTAACGTGATGTCTAAATAGGAAGCTCTAACGTTATGGATAAATGGAGAGTGTAAAGTTATGGCTAAAGCGGAAGCACTAACGTGATGTCTTCATAGGAAGCTCTAACGTTATGGATAAATGGGTAGTGTAAAGTTATGGCTGAAGTGGAAGCGCTAACGTGATGTCTAAATAAGAAGCTCTAACGTTCTGGATAAATGGGTAGTGTAAAGTTATGGCTAAAGTGGAAGCGCTAACGTGATGTCTAAATAGGAAGCTCTAACGTTATGGATAAATGGGTAGTGTACAGTTATGGCTAAAGTGGAAGCGCTAACGTGATGTCTAAATAGGAAGCTCTAACGTTATGGATAAATGGGTAGTGTAAAGTTATGGCTAAAGTGGAAGCGCTAACGTGATGGCTAAATAGGAAGCTCTAACGTTATGGATAAATGGAGAGTGTAAAGTTATGGCTAAGGCGGAAGCGCTAACATGATGTCTAAATAGGAAGCTCTAACGTTATGGATAAATTGGGAGTTTAAAGTTATGGCTAAAGCGGAAGCGCTAACGTGATGTCTAAATAGGAAGCTCTAACGTTATGGATAAATGGGGAGTGTAAAGTTATGGCTAAAGCGGAAGCGCTAACGTGATGTCTAAATAGGAAGCTCTAACGTTATGGATAAATGGAGAGTGTAAAGTTATGGCTAAAGCAAAAGCGCTAACATGATGTCTAAATAGGAAGCTCTAACGTTATGGATAAATGGGGAGTGTAAAGTTATGGCTAAAGTGGAAGCGCTAACTTGATGTCTAAATAAGAAGCTCTAACGTTATGGATAAATGGGTAGTGTAAAGTTATGGCTAAAGTGGAAGCGCTAACGTGATGTCTAAATAGGAAGCTCTAACGTTATGGATAAATGGGTAGTGTACAGTTATGGCTAAAGTGGAAGCGCTAACGTGATGTCTAAATAGGAAGCTCTAACGTTATGGATAAATGGGTAGTGTAAAGTTATGGCTAAAGTGGAAGCGCTAACGTGATGTCTAAATAGGAAGCTCTAACGTTATGGATAAATGGGTAGTGTAAAGTTATGGCTAAAGAGGAAGCGCTAACGTGATGTCTAAATAGGAAGCTCTAACGTTATGGATAAATGGGGAGTGTAAAGTTATGGCTAAAGCGGAAGCGCTAACGTGATGTCTAAATAGGAAGCTCTAACGTTATGGATAAATGGGGAGTGTAAAGTTATGGCTAAAGCGGAAGCGCTAACGTGATGTCTAAATAGGAAGCTCTAACGTTATGGATAAATGGGGAGTGTAAAGTTATGGCTAAAGCGGAAGCGCTAACGTGATGTCTAAATAGGAAGCTCTAACGTTATGGATAAATGGGGAGTGTAAAGTTATGGCTAAAGCGGAAGCGCTAACGTGATGTCTAAATAGGAAGCTCTAACGTTATGGATAAATGGAGAGTGTAAAGTTATGGCTAAAGCGGAAGCGCTAACATGATGTCTAAATAGGAAGCTCTAACGTTATGGATAAATGGGGAGTGTAAAGTTATGGCTAAAGCGGAAGCGCTAACGTGATGTCTAAATAGGAAGCTCTAACGTTATGGATAAATGGGGAGTGTAAAGTTATGGCTAAAGCGGAAGCGCTAACGTGATGTCTAAATAGGAAGCTCTAACGTTATGGATAAATGGAGAGTGTAAAGTTATGACTAAAGCGAAAGCGCTAACATGATGTCTAAATAGGAAGCTCTAACGTTATGGATAAATGGGGAGTGTAAAGTTATGGCTAAAGCAGAAGCGCTAACGTGATGTCTAAATAGGAAGCTCTAACGTTATGGATAAATGGGGAGTGTAAAGTTATGGCTAAAGCGGAAGCGCTAACATGATGTCTAAATAGGAAGCTCTAACGTTATGGGTAAATGGGTAGTGTAACGTTATGGCTAAAGCGGAGTGCTAACGTGATGTCTTCATAGGAAGCTCTAACGTTATGGGTAAATGGGTAGTGTTACGTTATGGCTAAAGCGGAGCGCTAACGTGATGTCTTCATAGGAAGCTCTAACGTTATGGGTAAATGGGTAGCGTAACGTTATGGCTAAAGCGGAAGCACTAACGTGATGTCTTCATAGGAAGCTCTAACGTTATGGGTAAATGGGTAGTGTAACGTTATGGCTAAAGCGGAGTGCTAACGTGATGTCTTCATAGGAAGCTCTAACGTTATGGGTAAATGGGTAGCGTAACGTTATGGCTAAAGCGGAAGCACTAACGTGATGTCTTCATAGGAAGCTCTAACGTTATGGGTAAATGGGTAGCGTAACGTTATGGCTAAAGCGGAAGCACTAACGTGATGTCTTCATAGGAAGCTCTAACGTATGGGTAATTGGGTAGTGTAACGTTATGGCTAAAGCGGAGCGCTAACGTGATGTCTTCATAGGAAGCTCTAACGTTATGGGTAAATGGGTAGCGTAACGTTATGGCTAAAGAGGAAGCGCTAACGTGATGTCTTCATAAGAAGCTCTAACTATATGGGTAAATGGGTAGTGTAAAGTTATGGCTAAAGAGGAAGCGCTAACGTGATGTCTTCATAAGACATTCTAACGTTATGGATAAATGGGTAGTGTAAAGTTATGGCTAAAGCGGAAGCGCTAACGTGATGTCTAAATAGGAAGCTCTAACGTTATGGATAAATGGGGAGTGTAAAGTTATGGCTAAAGCGGTAGCGCTAACGTGATGTCTAAATAGGAAGCTCTAACGTTATGGATAAATGGAGAGTGTAAAGTTATGGCTAAAGCGGAAGCACTAACGTGATGTCTTCATAGGAAGCTCTAACGTTATGGATAAATGGGTAGTGTAAAGTTATGGCTGAAGTGGAAGCGCTAACGTGATGTCTAAATAAGAAGCTCTAACGTTCTGGATAAATGGGTAGTGTAAAGTTATGGCTAAAGTGGAAGCGCTAACGTGATGTCTAAATAGGAAGCTCTAACGTTATGGATAAATGGGTAGTGTACAGTTATGGCTAAAGTGGAAGCGCTAACGTGATGTCTAAATAGGAAGCTCTAACGTTATGGATAAATGGGTAGTGTAAAGTTATGGCTAAAGTGGAAGCGCTAACGTGATGGCTAAATAGGAAGCTCTAGCGTTATGGATAAATGGAGAGTGTAAAGTTATGGCTAAGGCGGAAGCGCTAACATGATGTCTAAATAGGAAGCTCTAACGTTATGGATAAATGGGGAGTTTAAAGTTATGGCTAAAGCGGAAGCGCTAACGTGATGTCTAAATAGGAAGCTCTAACGTTATGGATAAATGGGGAGTGTAAAGTTATGGCTAAAGCGGAAGCGCTAACGTGATGTCTAAATAGGAAGCTCTAACGTTATGGATAAATGGAGAGTGTAAAGTTATGGCTAAAGCAAAAGCGCTAACATGATGTCTAAATAGGAAGCTCTAACGTTATGGATAAATGGGGAGTGTAAAGTTATGGCTAAAGTGGAAGCGCTAACTTGATGTCTAAATAAGAAGCTCTAACGTTATGGATAAATGGGTAGTGTAAAGTTATGGCTAAAGTGGAAGCGCTAACGTGATGTCTAAATAGGAAGCTCTAACGTTATGGATAAATGGGTAGTGTACAGTTATGGCTAAAGTGGAAGCGCTAACGTGATGTCTAAATAGGAAGCTCTAACGTTATGGATAAATGGGTAGTGTAAAGTTATGGCTAAAGTGGAAGCGCTAACGTGATGTCTAAATAGGAAGCTCTAACGTTATGGATAAATGGGTAGTGTAAAGTTATGGCTAAAGAGGAAGCGCTAACGTGATGTCTAAATAGGAAGCTCTAACGTTATGGATAAATGGGGAGTGTAAAGTTATGGCTAAAGCGGAAGCGCTAACGTGATGTCTAAATAGGAAGCTCTAACGTTATGGATAAATGGGGAGTGTAAAGTTATGGCTAAAGCGGAAGCGCTAACGTGATGTCTAAATAGGAAGCTCTAACGTTATGGATAAATGGGGAGTGTAAAGTTATGGCTAAAGCGGAAGCGCTAACGTGATGTCTAAATAGGAAGCTCTAACGTTATGGATAAATGGGGAGTGTAAAGTTATGGCTAAAGCGGAAGCGCTAACGTGATGTCTAAATAGGAAGCTCTAACGTTATGGATAAATGGAGAGTGTAAAGTTATGGCTAAAGCGGAAGCGCTAACATGATGTCTAAATAGGAAGCTCTAACGTTATGGATAAATGGGGAGTGTAAAGTTATGGCTAAAGCGGAAGCGCTAACGTGATGTCTAAATAGGAAGCTCTAACGTTATGGATAAATGGGGAGTGTAAAGTTATGGCTAAAGCGGAAGCGCTAACGTGATGTCTAAATAGGAAGCTCTAACGTTATGGATAAATGGAGAGTGTAAAGTTATGACTAAAGCGAAAGCGCTAACATGATGTCTAAATAGGAAGCTCTAACGTTATGGATAAATGGGGAGTGTAAAGTTATGGCTAAAGCAGAAGCGCTAACGTGATGTCTAAATAGGAAGCTCTAACGTTATGGATAAATGGGGAGTGTAAAGTTATGGCTAAAGCGGAAGCGCTAACATGATGTCTAAATAGGAAGCTCTAACGTTATGGGTAAATGGGTAGTGTAACGTTATGGCTAAAGCGGAGTGCTAACGTGATGTCTTCATAGGAAGCTCTAACGTTATGGGTAAATGGGTAGTGTTACGTTATGGCTAAAGCGGAGCGCTAACGTGATGTCTTCATAGGAAGCTCTAACGTTATGGGTAAATGGGTAGCGTAACGTTATGGCTAAAGCGGAAGCACTAACGTGATGTCTTCATAGGAAGCTCTAACGTTATGGGTAAATGGGTAGTGTAACGTTATGGCTAAAGCGGAGTGCTAACGTGATGTCTTCATAGGAAGCTCTAACGTTATGGGTAAATGGGTAGCGTAACGTTATGGCTAAAGCGGAAGCACTAACGTGATGTCTTCATAGGAAGCTCTAACGTTATGGATAAATGGAGAGTGTAAAGTTATGGCTAAAGCGAAAGCGCTAACATGATGTCTAAATAGGAAGCTCTAACGTTATGGATAAATGGGGAGTGTAAAGTTATGGCTAAAGCGGAAGCGCTAACATGATGTCTAAATAGGAAGCTCTAACGTTATGGGTAAATGGGTAGTGTAACGTTATGGCTAAAGCGGAGTGCTAACGTGATGTCTTCATAGGAAGCTCTAACGTTATGGGTAAATGGGTAGCGTAACGTTATGGCTAAAGCGGAAGCACTAACGTGATGTCTTCATAGGAAGCTCTAACGTTATGGGTAAATGGGTAGCGTAACGTTATGGCTAAAGCGGAAGCACTAACGTGATGTCTTCATAGGAAGCTCTAACGTTATGGGTAATTGGGTAGTGTAACGTTATGGCTAAAGCGGAGCGCTAACTTGATGTCTTCATAAGAAGCTCTAACGTTATGGGTAAATGGGTAGCGTAACGTTATGGCTAAAGAGGAAGCGCTAACGTGATGTCTTCATAGGAAGCTCTAACTATATGGGTAAATGGGTAGTGTAAAGTTATGGCTAAAGAGGAAGCGCTAACGTGATGTCTTCATAAGAAATTCTAACGTTATGGATAAATGGGTAGTGTAAAGTTATGGCTAAAGCGGAGCGCTAACGTGATGTCTTCATAGGAAGATCTAACGTTATGGGTAAATGGGTAGCGTAACGTTATGGCTAAAGAGGAAGCGCTAACGTGATGTCTAAATAGGAAGCTCTAACGTTATGGGTAAATGGGTAGTGTAAAGTTATGGCTAAAGCGGAAGCGCTAACGTGATATCTAAATAGGAAGCTCTAAAGTTATGGATAAATGGGGAGTGTAAAGTTATGGCTAAAGCGGAAGCACTAACGTAATGTTTAAATAGGAAGCTCTAAAGTTATGGGTAAATGGGTAGTGTAAAGTTATGGCTAAAGCGGAAGCGCTAATGTGATGTTTAAATAGGAAGCTCTAAAGTTATGGGTAAATGGGTAGTGTAACGTTATGGCTAAAGCGGAAGCGCTAACGTGATGTCTAAATAGGAAGCTCTAACGTTATGGATAAATGGGGAGTGTAAAGTTATGGCTAAAGCGGAAGCGCTAACGTGATGTCTAAATAGGAAGCTCTAACGTTATGGATAAATGGAGAGTGTAAAGTTATGGCTAAAGCGAAAGCGCTAACATGATGTCTAAATAGGAAGCTCTAACGTTATGGATAAATGGGTAGTGTAAAGTTATGGCTAAAGTGGAAGCGCTAACGTGATGTCTAAATAAGAAGTTCTAACGTTATGGATAAATGGGTAGTGTAAAGTTATGGCTAAAGTGAAAGCGCTAACGTGATGTCTAAATAGGAAGCTCTAACGTTATGGATAAATGGGTAGTGTACAGTTATGGCTAAAGTGGAAGCGCTAACGTGATGTCTAAATAATAAGCTCTAACGTTATGGATAAATGGGTAGTGTAAAGTTATGGCTAAAGTGGAAGCGCTAACGTGATGTCTAAATAGGAAGCTCTAACGTTATGGATAAATGGAGAGTGTAAAGTTATGGCTAAAGCGGAAGCGCTAACATGATGTCTAAATAGGAAGCTCTAACGTTATGGATAAATGGGGAGTGTAAAGTTATGGCTAAAGCGGAAGCGCTAACGTGATGTCTAAATAGGAAGCTCTAACGTTATGGATAAATGGAGAGTGTAAAGTTATGGCTAAAGCGAAAGCGCTAACATGATGTCTAAATAGGAAGCTCTAACGTTATGGATAAATGGGGAGTGTAAAGTTATGGCTAAAGCAGAAGCGCTAACGTGATGTCTAAATAGGAAGCTCTAACGTTATGTATAAATGGGGAGTGTAAAGTTATGGCTAAAGCGGAAGCGCTAACGTGATGTCTTCATAGGAAGCTCTAACGTTATGGGTAAATGGGTAGTGTTACGTTATGGCTAAAGCGGAGCGCTAACGTGATGTCTTCATAGGAAGCTCTAACGTTATGGGTAAATGGGTAGCGTAACGTTATGGCTAAAGCGGAAGCACTAACGTGATGTCTTCATAGGAAGCTCTAACGTTATGGGTAAATGGGTAGCGTAACGTTATGGCTAAAGCGGAGTGCTAACGTGATGTCTTCATAGGAAGCTCTAACGTTATGGGTAAATGGGTAGTGTTACGTTATGGCTAAAGCGGAGCGCTAACGTGATGTCTTCATAGGAAGCTCTAACGTTATGGGTAAATGGGTAGCGTAACGTTATGGCTAAAGCGGAAGCACTAACGTGATGTCTTCATAGGAAGCTCTAACGTTATGGGTAAATGGGTAGCGTAACGTTATGGCTAAAGCGGAAGCACTAACGTGATGTCTTCATAGGAAGCTCTAACGTTGTGGGTAATTGGGTAGTGTAACGTTATGGCTAAAGCGGAGCGCTAACGTGATGTCTTCATAGGAAGCTCTAACGTTATGGGTAAATGGGTAGCGTAACGTTATGGCTAAAGAGGAAGCGCTAACGTGATGTCTTCATAGGAAGCTCTAACTATATGGGTAAATGGGTAGTGTAAAGTTATGGCTAAAGAGAAAGCGCTAACGTGATGTCTTCATAAGAAATTCTAACGTTATGGACAAATGGGTAGTGTAAAGTTATGGCTAAAGCGGAAGCGCTAACGTGATGTCTAAATAGGAAGCGCTAACGTTATGGATAAATGGGGAGTGTAAAGTTATGGCTAAAGCGGAAGCGCTAACGTGATGTCTAAATAGGAAGCTCTAACGTTATGGATAAATGGGGAGTGTAAAGTTATGGCTAAAGCAGAAGCGCTAACGTGATGTCTAAATAGGAAGCTCTAACGTTATGGATAAATGGGGAGTGTAAAGTTATGGCTAAAGCGGAAGCGCTAACATGATGTCTAAATAGGAAGCTCTAACGTTATGGGTAAATGGGTAGTGTAACCTTATGGCTAAAGCGGAGTGCTAACGTGATGTCTTCATAGGAAGCTCTAACTATATGGGTAAATGGGTAGTGTAAAGTTATGGCTAAAGAGGAAGCGCTAACGTGATGTCTTCATAAGAAATTCTAACGTTATGGATAAATGGGTAGTGTAAAGTTATGGCTATAGCGGAAGCGCTAACGTGATGTCTAAATAGGAAGCTCTAACGTAATGGGTAAATGGGGAGTGTAAAGTTATGGCTAAAGAGGAAGCGCTAACGTGATGTATTCATAAGAAATTCTAACGTTATGGATAAATGGGTAGTGTAACGTTATGGCTAAAGAGGAAGCGCTAACGTGATGTCTTCATAGGAAGCTCTAACGTTATGGGTAAATGGGTAGCGTAACGTTATGGCTAAAGCGGAAGCACTTATGTGATGTCTTCATAGGAAGCTCTAACGTTATGGGTAAATGGGTAGCTTAACGTTATGGCTAAAGCGGAAGCACTAACGTGATGTCTTCATAGGAAGCTCTAACTTTATGGGTAATTGGGTAGTGTAACGTTATGGCTAAAGCGGAGCGCTAACGTGATGTCTTCATAGGAAGATCTAACGTTATGGGTAAATGGGTAGCGTAACGTTATGGCTAAAGAGGAAGCGCTAACGTGATGTCTAAATAGGAAGCTCTAACGTTATGGGTAAATGGGTAGTGTAAAGTTATGGCTAAAGCGGAAGCGCTAACGTAATGTTTAAATAGGAAGCTCTAAAGTTATGGGTAAATGGGTAGTGTAAAGTTATGGCTAAAGCGGAAGCGCTAATGTGATGTTTAAATAGGAAGCTCTAAAGTTATGGGTAAATGGGTAGTGTAACGTTATGGCTAAAGCGGAAGCGCTAACGGGATGTCTAAATAAAAAGCTCTAACATTATGACTTATTGTAGCGTAACGTTATAGCTAAAGCGGAGCGCTAACATGATGTCTTCATAAGAAGCTCTAACGTTATGGGTAAATGGGTAGTGCAAAGTTATGGCTAAAGCGGAAGCGCTAACGGGATGTCTAAATAAAAAGTTCTAGCATTATGACTTAATGTGTAGCGTAACGTTATGGGTACAGCGGAAGCCGTAACGTGAATTCTAAAGCGGAAAACGTTATTATATTCTGTTGGTAAACACTTTCCGTCTAGGCGGCGCTTGAACCTCTGCCCTCTTAGTGATTAATAAACACTGTTTAGCAATTTCCCTTAAGCAATTCACAATCCTTAAGAATCAATTGGGGATTCTGTAATGTTGTGAATAAATTTATAACACTAATGAGTAGAAGTTTGAAACAAATTAGGTAACGTAAGAGGTATAAAATAGCCTCGCCCGGGGCCTGAAGTACAACCAGACACTGCAAAACGCTAGGTTACTTCACTTTACGACAAAGGCTTCAGTATTCGGACGAAGTTCTTGCCCAATGCTTACCGTAAAGTCAGCAATCTGCCGTAACCGTTAGCAACTATTGAACTGCGAGTTTCTGCCGAACCAGCACAAAGAGGCCAAATACCTTTACCGCCAACAGATTATACACAAATTGCCTGAGAACCAATAAGAAAACTCCAAATATTTACCAATACGATGCACACAGAATGGGAAACAGTCGGTGCTTGGCATTTGCGGAATTATTGCGTCTGTAAAACTGTAAAATTATATGACATGAAGAATTTTTTTTTAATACTGCTTTGTTTTAAACCTAAACCGTTTTATGAAAACGTGGTACTAATCTCATCCAAGTAATAATAATGAAACTGTTTTAATTTTTTTTATTGAATAATTTTTTGGGTTAAAATGAGTGATTTAATTTAGTGAACAGATGAAACAACGAGTACATTTAAAGAAAGGAACCTAAACATGTGAGTAGATTCCAATACATTTCTAAATATAAACTATTTTGTTGTCGGTTTGTATTGAACTGATTGTTCATACAAATGTTAGTAAACGATGTACAAAACCCTGATTGTCAAAAATACGTAAACAATAATGTACTCAAGCCTGGTTGTCGAATATAAGTCAACAGTAATAGGCCTATACTAAACCCTAATTGTCAAATATAATTAAACAATAATGTACTCAAGCCTGATTGTAGAGTATAATTCAACAGTAATAGGCCTATACTAAACCCTGATTGTCAAATATAATAAAACAATAATGTATTCAAGCCTGATTGTAGAGTATAAGTCACCAGTAATAGGCCTATACTAAACCCTGATTGTCAAATATAATTAAACAACAATGTATTCAAGCCTGATTGTAGAGTATAATTCACCAGTAATAGGCCTATACTAAACCCTGATTGTCAAATATAATTAAACAATAATTTACTCAAGCCTGATTGTAGAGTATAAGTCAACAGTAATAGGCCTATACTAAACCCTGATTGTCAAATATAATTAAACAATAATTTACTCAAGCCTGATTGTAGAGTATAAGTCAACAGTAATAGGCCTATACTAAACCCTGATTGTCAAATATAATTAAACAATAATTTACTCAAGCCTGATTGTAGAGTATAAGTCACCAGTAATAGGCCTATACTAAACCCTGATTGTCAAATATAATAAAACAATAATGTATTCAAGCCTGATTGTAGAGTATAATTCACCAGTAATAGGCCTATACTAAACCCTGATTGTCAAATATAATTAAACAATAATTTACTCAAGCCTGATTGTAGAGTATAAGTCAACAGTAATAGGCCTATACT
The DNA here is from genome assembly GCA_036971475.1 of Prosapia bicincta. NCBI lineage: Eukaryota > Metazoa > Arthropoda > Insecta > Hemiptera > Cercopidae > Prosapia > Prosapia bicincta. The sequence goes on from JBAIZL010000001.1 coordinate 380,487,041, forward strand.
AAACCCTGATTGTCAAATATAATTAAACAATAATTTACTCAAGCCTGATTGTAGAGTATAAGTCAACAGTAATAGGCCTATACTAAACCCTGATTGTCAAATATAATTAAACAATAATATATTTAAGCCCGATTGTAGAGTATAATTCACCAGTAATAAGCCTATACTAAACTCTGATTGTTAAACATAATTAAACAATAATGTATTCAAGCCTGATTGTAGAGTACAATTCACCAGTAATAGGCCTATACTAAAGTCTGATTGTCAAATATAATTAAACAATAATGTGCTCAATCCTGATTATAGAATATAAGTCAACAGTAATATAATAAACTCTGATTGTCAAATATAAGTAAACAATAATGTACTCAAGCCTAATTATAGAATACAAGTCAACAGTAATATAATAAACTCTGATTGTCAAATATAAGTAAACAATAATGTACTCAAGCCTGATTATAGAATATAAGTCAACAGTAATATAATAAACTCTGATTGTCAAATATAATTAAACAATAATATATTCAAGCCTGCTTGTCGAATATAATTAAACAATAATGTACTCAAGCCTGATTATAGAATATAAGTCAACAGTAATATAATAAACTCTGATTGTCAAATATAATTAAACAATAATATATTCAAGCCTGCTTGTCAAATATAATTAAACAATAATGTACTCAAGCCTGATTATAGAATATAAGTCAACAGTAATATAATAAACTCTGATTGTCAAATATAATTAAACAATAATATATTCAAGCCTGCTTGTCGAATATAATTAAACAATAATGTACTCAAGCCTGATTATAGAATATAAGTCAACAGTAATATAATAAACTCTGATTGTCAAATATAAGTAAATAGTAATATGTAAACACTATAACTCGTGTATCTTAGAGACTAATTTTTTCAACTGAACGTGAGAGCGGAAGGATTTGCAATATTACTTTGGATAATCATAAAACTGAACAAAACATTTTTTCGCCTGATTTGGAGATTATAGTGGCAGTATCCAAAAGCTTTCATTATTCCTACTTACAGCTCATGTTGTTTGTTTGTATGAAATTACATTTAAACTATTTGTTTACGCTGTAAAAATCTTTTCTGGAGGAGTATTGAAATATCTGGGGGACTAGAAGCAATTAATACTTCCACGGCAAAAGTTTGTAAATCAATATCCATTTACGCCATTCCAACTCACACGTTTAAATAATAAATTTAAAGTAATTTAGGCAATACAAGGAAACTTTATCTTCTTTCTGTGACGGACGTTAACCCTAAAAACTTCCCTAAACCCTTCACTGCGAACTTTTATTGCATGCTTGAGTATAAGAAAGCTTCAAAACACACGGTTATTTTAAAACCAACCTAGAAAAAGGTCGTACCCTTCGTACATTCATAAGTACAATTCAAGATGAAACCACTAAAAACTTTGCTGTCAGGATACTTTTTAATCAAATCGAATTTAACGTGAAGAGGTAAATATGTTGTAAGTTTAAGAAAAAAGTTTAACTTTAATTCTTAGTTCTTACAAACTTCCACTTCAACGACTCTACTAACATCATGGATAACAAAATAAACAATTAATTTGTATAAATAAAACAAAATTAGGTTGTGGCATTTGTGAGAGTGGGACAGAAGTGAAAACATTTATAGCCACGTCTTCAAAAATTATGATTTGAGAAAAACCTTTCATTTGTGTAATGAGAAAAAACCTAAAAATTTGTTACCAAACGCAACTACGAATGTTTTCATTTAAGAAGTTGTATTAGAAATACATACCTTATTATTATCGTTATTAAATTATTTCTTTTGAGATTTATCGAAATTTAAATAAATAACATATTTATTAACTGATCAAAAAAAAAACTATTTAACAATCCCCTTTTTCCTTAACAATGTTCAATAAATAATGTAACATAACCTACGTGTTAAATCTGTTGTTTTATTACATAACGTAGTCTAAAAAATAAAATCAGCTGATATTTGAAATACTATGTTATCATTTAATTCACTATGAGTTGACTCAGCGTAACTTGGTGGAATTTATACTGACACTATTTATCTGACGGAAAATATATTGACAAGAAATTTTATCTTATTTTATGTCCATTTAATAGGTGTTTGTAGGCGTCCCTATAAACGTTTTCACTTCAAAAACAAAAACAAAACTAATAATAAAATGTTTACCACAAATAACGTGTTCAACTTTAATAATACCGATTCTTAAAATAAATATGTTTTGTTCATTTGTTATTAGATCTTTTTCTACGTCTATCTACATAATTTACCATGAGTTTTAACCGGTTTGTTTTCTTTTTGAAATTTTAAATACACGTATATAAAAATTCATAAACCATACTTACACTGCGACCAATAATAAATTGTATAAATAAGCCCCTAAGTAAAACAATACTGAATTTTAATACTGTGTACTTTATTGAAGTTACAATTCTACATCATTTTATTCTTTGATAGAATATGAATTTACTTTATAACAATTCAATCAGCTGACGTGAAGTATCAGCTGTTTCCAAGCCCGTGTAACAAATATTGAGGTTAGGAAAGTGAACAAAAATTAAAGAATAGTCTACGTTATTTTACAAATAGCATTTGAAATTTAAAGTGACCTATAAAGGACAAAAATAAATAACATTTTATGTGTAAGTAGATTTTTGTATATAAAAATAATAACAAAGATATTTCTGGCTTTTCGATTTTTACCAATTTCACTATTCCTTAGTAACCCTTATCTTTTTAGTACTGATTAAGGTGTTTGTCCCTATTATCCTATAATGTGTATTAACACATTGTAGATTCAAATAAATCACGTTAGCCAATTAACGATTTTCATAATATTTGAAGGAAAAAGTAATAATAATTTAAACTATTTATAGTAACCTTTCTTATCGTCTTACTTTTAATTTAGATTTCCAAAGAATAGATTCTTTATAGTTTATTAAGTAATTTTATCTCCAACAAAACATTTTTGTCCCCAAACATAGACTCCCCTAACATCATGGATAACCAAATAACTATTAATTTGTTTACATAAGAAAAACCTGAAATAAACTATTTATAAATTTTCAAATGTTTACCTTAGATAATTTCTTGAATTTTGTAGTCCATTACGTTCGGTGAAACTTAATTAATCACTTTAACATTAGTTTATGGCTATCCAAACTTTAAATTATGTAAATTTGTAAATAAGTTTTTACAAAATTTAAAGTTCGGATAGTCATACACTAAAGTTAAAGTGAATAATTAGATAATGTGTTGAGCCTACAATTTCCCTTCGTATGAATCTTTGGCAGAATATGAGTGTAGTTTAAACAATTTGATCAGCTGACGCAAGGTATCAGCTGTTTTCCAAGCCGGTGTGACAAATATTGAGGTTAGGGTAAAATTAAAGAATGATTATGCGTTGTTGTGGAGATGGTAATTCAAATTGAAAGTAGTTTTTAACGTAGAAACAGATAAGTCTTTTAATTTGAACTTATTTTGTGGCTATTAGCCTCTTAATTAGTAAAATAAACAGCCTATGTGCAAGTAGATAGTTGTAGATAAAAATAATAACAGTAGTAATACGTCTTTTTGGGTGTTTAACAATTTTGCTATTTCTATATAGCCATTTTTATCGTTTCACTACTGCTCATGTTATTTCTCCCTATTATTGTTAACCTATATTGTGTAATAACATATTGTTAATTAACGAGTTGAAAAATTAACGAATTTCTTATTATTTGAAGAAATAGGCCTAATTGTTAAAGAATAATAATTCAAACTATTTTTTGTAACCTTTGCTATCGTCTTACCTTTATGTTAGATCCCCCAAAAAGAAATTTTTACAGTTCATTACGTTATATTGTCTCCAACAAAACATTTTAATCCACAAATATAAACAAATTGACACGATAGCGGCCAGCACCTGTCTAATCACGCGGTTGCCTGATACAGCCTGCAGCTGATTGTTTCAAAACTTTCCCAATCTCGAAGTGTCGATGGTTTCCATAATTGGCGACTTTATTGTGAAAATATTCCTGTGCTCTAATGTAAAAGTAAAGACGTAGGTTTCCACTGACTCTGACAACGTGCTGTCCCTCTGGGCCACAACTGCCTGTAAACACCAGCTATATTCTACCTAGAAAGTATATAAATAAAGCTGTATATGACTTCATTAATAAAGCGATCGGATGCTGCTTTCTATAAATAGAAAATAACAACTTCCAGTATTTCCCCCGATTCACGCAAGAAAGACAATTTCTCAGGAAGCTGTCTAAAACGGTACTGCATTATGGTTTTCTAGAATTTTCTACAAACTTAGTGATCAACAATGCATTAAAAAAAGGAAACAAATATTTCCACATAAACACTTTTAACGCGTGGAAACCCCGAAATATATTTTAACTAATCTGATAATCATAAAGACATATTCGAAACATTAAAAGAGGGAGTGCTACTGGCTTAGGATGAAATAAAAACAATACACAAATTACGTTATCAATTACGTAAATTAAAATCTAACTGTAATCTTTTGAAGTAATTAATTATTAATTTTCATTCTTACAAAATGGATTTTTATGGACATTTGAAATCATCTAAATGCAAAATCAACCTTTTAAGATTATTATAAATAACAATCGACCAAATATCAAATAAATATCAAAACACAATATGTTAATCAAATAGTAACATAAGTAAAGTTTTTATATTAATATTAACATCGTCTAAAGATGTCTTCTGTTGATAATGGTCTAGTCATATATATATATATATATATATATATATATATATATATATATATATCGCAATATGTATTATTGTATATTAATAAAGAACTAAGTCAAAATATAAATACAAGAATTATAATTGAATTTACAAATCAAAGCTTTTCGTTGGCTAACAGTACCAACATCATCAGGAATATTAAACAATTAAAATTAATATATGTGCAAATTAGATCAAAAATAAATAGCTATGCCAAATCAATTACAATGTTGTTAAAAAAATTTTTATTATTGTGGGTGTGTGTGTGTGTGTGTGTTGTGTGTGTGTGTGTGTGTGTGTGTGTGTGTGTGTGTGTGTGTGTGTGTGTGTGAGAGTACGTGTGAGTGTGTGTGTGTGTGTGTGTGTGTGTGTTGTGTGTGTATGTTGTGTGTGTGTATGTGTGTGTGTGTGTGTGTGTGTGTGTGTGTGTGTGTGTGTGTGTGTGTGTGTGTGTGTGTGTGTGTGTGTGTGTATATATGTGTGTGTGTGTGTGTGTGTGTGTGTGTGTGTGTGTGTGTGTGTGTGTTTGTTTGTTTGTTTGTGTGCGGGCTTATGAGTGTGTGTGTGTGTGTGTGTGTGTGTTGTGATGTGTGTGTGTGTGATATTAATATTATATATATATATATATATATATATATATATATATATATATATATATATATATATATATATAATATCATGCAATATTGACTTCTATTGAAAGTATCTGTTCCGATCATTATACAACATCGAATTTTATTATTATACATAATTGTTATGTACTGAATGCATATTTTCATCTTAAACTATATTCACTATTTGTTCGGAATAATATACCGTGGTTAAATAATAAAGAAATCCTCTAGCAGGGTCAAAATCTCTAACTACAAATAGGTTATGTTTAGTAGTGTGATTCTTAAAATATTTGTTTCTGAGGTTTTGTGTTTTTATTATTTAACTATGTTTTTTATATACAAACAACTAACAAAAGTATATTAAAAACAATATCAGTGTTTCACAAGCAATATAAATCTTAGGACAGTTATGAACGTTTACAGTACAGTCCGATAGAATGTGCGGTTATTATAGTATTGTTTTTTACATTATTTATAATATTTAAAGCAAAAATTATTACACATTAAGCGTTACTCTACACACCTCCCTGGCGAAAGAAGGAATGAGCTATTTCTTTTCACCAAGAAGGAAACCTTATAAACGAAAGAAAAGGCCATTTCAAAAAAACCATATTGGGATATTTGAAAATATTTATTGTGGCCTTTAACCTGTTTTGCTATTTAAATGCATGTACGTAAATGTAATGTTCATTGATTATTGTTTAAATTTGGATAGCCTTTTAATTACAAATTTAGTTTAAAAACAATTTCATTTCGTCATTTTTCAACTTGGGTCTAACTTAAAGCATTATAATGACCAAAATCTACAGTTAACTTCCAAGTTTTGTCCTGAATGTATAAATTATGCCCGAGCCTCAAGGTAATGTCACTTTTTCCTTCGAATGTATTTCTAGCTCTGCCACTCCATTGGCTTATTTGCAAGTTCGATACATGATCTCTGCAACAAATCAAAAGAAGCAATTTAAGTACTTCAGTTTCGATTCCAGCAAATAGTAAAGAATTTACACATGGAAATAAATAAAATGAAATTTGTCAACTTTTTTATGGAACAACGACTCGCCGAACCTGAAATTTAAGTAACGTCGTGCTACTCTGGCACTGGCGGAGATTCCTCAGTGCGCTATAATATATTATTATACAATATTTATTAAACAATAAATTGTTTTATCTCAGTAAGTTTTTTTACATTTTACTGATAATTACTAAGTTGTTAATTAGTGTAATACAAATGTTAAAGTGTCACTGATTGACAAGGAAAATATTCTTCTTATGTCCTAAGAAAAGATAGCAATGATAAAAATATAACTGTTGATAAACGGGTCAAGTAAGTGTATTACAAAAACGATGTTTTGATAAGTGATTTGTCAGTCTTATCCAATATGAATTACTATAAAAATGTAGTCGTTATAATAACCATTAAGATAATTAATATGAGGAAACGTAATATCATTCCTTCTACACTTAAATAAAAATTCTGGCTGAGTAATTGATCTAGTAAAATATTTTGCATTAAATAATTCTTCATTTTTTAAACATGATTCAAAGATACTTTTAAAAAATAACAATATTACTATTACTCATCAGTAATAGTAGGAGCCATGTGCCTAAATAAACATAAATAATAATAATATGGCTCGATCATGTTGTATTTTAATATTGTATATTGTTAATAATAATACAGTCGCCAAGGAACTGCACAAGACAAGTAGATTTGACAACCAGGTACATGGAAACTTTATGGCAATTTTCAAGTAGATATTTTAATTTTAAATGACTTTTTATTTTGTGACTCCTTATTTTAATTGTTAGAGACTATACCTCTTACGGTTGAAAATAAGGTTTTCCTGTAGAAATGTAAAATTACTACTTGTGGGAGAGCCTCTGTCATGAATCTCAAGAACGGAACTTGATTCTCTGTCTATTTCGTGGTCTATATCATCTTAGAGCTCTGTGGTATTGTAGTTTTAGATTGTTATTTTTGAAAACACGTTGTTCGACTTTTTTTAAGCGTTCGTCTCCATTTACTTTTTTTCTCGTTTTCAATACCAACGTTTCTTGCATTAAATTCGTATCGTTTCCTTTCTTTTGTACAGAACAAGTGAGACATTTTCCCTGCCTGATTTCACGGTTTGCCTTTTCCTGCGGTTATTTTACTACTTCTTAAGCGCAAAAGTCTGTTACATTTTCCCTCGTCCTGGAAATCCATTTTTGTACGAGACAACCATATGCATAGATGCCACTCTGACCATCCATCAAAGTATGGTTATCCATCCAAGCATACTTCGATGGATAGGCAGAAATAAGCACATACTGCCCAATTTGATTTCAAAGGGAGATGTCTATTAATTATTGTAATAAAATATATCAGCGACGAACCAACTTAGAAAATTAGCTAAAACGACAGAAAACGAAGTGAAGCAAATCACGTGGGCAACAACGTTTAACAACAATGGAAAGTTACTTGCCCCACAAGGAGTACAATTCTACAGCCATATGACGCGTGCGGGCAAAGCCGATCTCATTGGTTGTAATTAGCACAAAATTTCCAAGTGACCAAAACAACTTCGGCCTCGTGATGGTCAACGTGAACCGGGCACATTTTAGACGAGCGGGAGAATTACGACTGGTGAACCTCGTGCCCAACATGCCTAGCATTTTCCACTCCTAATTAGTATACACTGAAATAAACATCATGTGGTGTGATACGATGGCCTTGGCAGAAAATAATTCGTGCAAGATAGAATCTTCTAGGTACAGAATATAAGGTGAAGAAGGGCTTACCTTACAAAGACCGGTTTGTTGGGTGTGTTTTCCGTCAGCAGGCTTTTTCCTCTTCATCTGAACAAATATGTAGTTTTTTAAAACAATGGGTTAAGCGCAATTCTCGAGAGAACGAAGTGTACATTATTGTACTAACATCGAGGTGTCAACATAACGACATCATTTAAGAAGCTTCAAGAAAGCTCTTTGCAAAGAACCCCTCCTCAGATACAACTTAAGGTTTAATTTTTATTTCCTTTAAGAATGGTTACTTTGCAATCGAAATTTATTTTAAAATTATTTTGGGTAAAAGGTGTTTCTGTTATTTAACGTTTCATAAGCTAGCTGTGTATATCTAACAACATGGCGTTATACTAATAGGCAAAGAATTCGACGGTCAGGACAAGACAAATAAGTCAAACAATGTTAATACAATAATATCGACATTACAATCACGGTAATGAAGCGTTGGACTACTAACACAACTCAACAACTCATCTGATTTTATTTTCGACAACTCTGAATAGTTAGGTGGATCACAATCAATAACCTACCATCGATGTGAGGTATGGTATGTCTTTTCTTACTAACAACTGTCTCCCTCTCTCTCTCTCTCTCTCTCCTCCTTATCTCTCTTCACCTCTCTCCCTTTCTTTCTCCCTCCCCCATCTCTATCTCATACACTCTCTCTGGCGCAGTTTTTCTCAGATGGTGAGTAGATAGGTAAAAAGTTTTAAATACGGCTTTTCTATAGGTTCATATTTCAAAGCCCTTAATCCTTTTCTTTAAAGTGCGGATCATTTAAAGTACTTTCATTCCATGTATAGAACCGCAATCACAAGTATTTCTCCCACTCTCTTTCTTTCTTCTGATGCAGTACTTCTTCCATAGTGAGTTGGTAGGTAAACGATTTTGGTAGGACGTTTCTATAGGTCTATATTTCAAAGCCCTTAACTCTTTCTTTTTCTTTAAAGTTTGGACATCTATCATACTTTGTTTGCGAAAATGTTATCATCGTCAGAGCAATTTGTTTAGCTAATCTACAACTACGTATTTCTAAAATACAAATATATTCAAACTACTAACAGAATGTTGAGCAGTTATACTAAATACTAAAATTATAATTAAAATTAAAATTACAATAACTAATTATAACTAATTCCAAATTTAGTCAACTAAAACTAAACAGAATTAAATAATAATTTTTTCTTAACCCAATTGAACTTACTGAAACTAAATAAAAAATTTTTTTTAATATTATTAAATAGATTCAGGTGGCGTAAGAAGGCAATGGCAGGGTTGATGGCCATGGCATCGTCCCTTAAAACCACATTTAAACTCCCTCGTAACGTAAATACAAATCGGTCAACTCATCATACTCAAGAAGAATATGTGTGACTGTCATGGTACCTCACAAAACTGACAGTGATGGATCCTCACGTCGCATCAAACATCCATGCGTTAACAAACAGTTGCCAATGCGAAGACGAGTAACCTCCTCTCTACCATTCTAACGAACTGAAGATCTCCATGACCGGACGGTGTTCTTGAATTTCCTCAGCTTGTTTCCATTCTGACTTTTTCTTTGCATACAAAATCCGTTGCCATGATACGTTGTGTCGATTTCACCATACTTGTACCCAATTTTGCCCCTTCATCTGGTTTTGTGTTTTCGAATATTCTGCAGAAACCAGGCACCCAGCAAAATGTAACCCCAACACTCCGTAATTGGAGCCTGTGTATTGAGCACAGGATATCTCCAACTAAGAGTTCTTAGAGTACCTATCCTGGATCGGCTGGAGACCACTTTTGGAATCGGAAATTACAAGAGCCAATTTTGCCCCTTCATCTGGTTTTGTGTTTCCGAATGTTCCGCAGAAACCAGGCACCCAGCAAAATGTAATCCCAACACTCCGTAATTGGAGCCTGTGTATTGACCACAGGATGTCTCCAACTAAGAGTTCTTAGAGTACGTATCCTGGATCGGCTGGAGACCACTTTTGGAATCGGAAATTACAAGAGCCAATTTTGCCCCTTCATCTGGTTTTGTGTTTCCGAATATTCTGCATGAAACCAGGCACCCAGCAAAATGTAATCCCAACACTCCGTAATTGGAGCCTGTGTATTGAGCACAGGATATCTCCAACTAAGAGTTCTTAGAGTACGTATCCTGGATCGGCTGGAGAGAACTTTTGGAATCGGAACATACAAGATAATGAGATGACGCAGGTGGAATATATGTTAAAGCATGGACAATGGCAAGAGCTCTACTGTAAAGCTGCAAGCTGAGGGAAATCCATAGGTGTAGGTGCGTCCTGATATATACACTGTGCATCCTATCTCATTGTCCATTCTCGAACCATCAGTGAATATGTTTACACTGGGTTTATAGGTTTTACAGAGTTCCATGAACTCCTGGCGATAGATAACATCAGGAGTATTGTGTTTAATATATCTGGACAGTAAGAAAATGAAATTTGGCATTTTTCTTGTCCATGGAGGGATGTAGCACAATGTCCGTTCGAATATAGCAGGCAGTTTGTAAATTTAAATTCTTAATTATGCGTAACTTTCTTATGCCAAAGGGAACTGTCGAACGAGATGGTACTCCAGCCTCGCTAGAAAAAATTATCTCGTCAAAAAAAGGGGTAATTTTTTAAGTATTCCACTCAGACTTGTTAGCTAGATATGATTTTCTTCCAACGCTTTGGGAGAATTTGTACATAATGTCATTTTCTCAATTAACCAAATGACACATGTGTACGTATTTCTATTTATTCTGCAAATCCTGTTAGTTTATGACAAGATAACGCCTTATCAACAGAGTAAATACTGTAAGGCAGTTACACATCGACAGACCATTGTTGCAACGACACTTTTCAAACTGCAATAATATGACTCATTCAGAACCGGAAGAGTAATTACTTCCTCTATGTCTGCATAGAGTAGACATAGTAGAATGGAAATAGCTTTGGCTAATGCTATTTTTTCCAGACGGACATGTGTAACAAAAAACAATTTGTTCCACAAGGTATCTGGCGCTATGTAAAAGATTAAATAGAAGTCAATAAAAAATTTAAAATTAAATTGACAAACAAAATTTAAAAATTAACTATAAATGAATATAATACAAATGTTAATTTTTCTTTACCTTATTTCAGACCAACCTATTTTAACGAAAACAAGCATTATATAGAAAAAATTACTATCCGTGCTATTAATTCCTTTGATCTTATCAACGGTTTTAGAACAATATCTTCACAAAAAAGAACAGGGACATAAAATTAAATCTTGTGAACTGAAATATTAATAAATGTATAATAATACTAGTTACTCTACCCTCACTAGTGTGCTTCTATTATGCACTCGAGGACTTCAAACCTTAAACTCACTAGACCAAAGACCAAACTTTAAAGAGGATCTACAGTAATGTTTTTGAAGGCCTTTATGATACTACCGTATTACTTACAAAGACACATATTCTAAAGCCTTCATGTCTTGCAATCGAATTGACCGAAGACTTCTGTGAAATTATTACTTTCAGATTGCCAATATCACCATCTGAAGTCTTCCACACGGTTGTAAATCCATAGCGAATACTGATATCAGAACCTCCTTTGTCAGTAGGATCTCTTTCTTGAAGCACCGGGCCCTTCTTGAACCATAGAAATGATGATTATATTTTTGAATAGAAGACGTTAATGATTATTTCTGTCCATGCAGTTACATACACGTGAAGATCGTTTTTTCAGCCAGTCCCAGATAGTTTCAAGTAGGCCTAATTACTGTTCCATGAAATTGGTTTATTTAATTCTGAAGCGGAATTGGTATGTGCTGCACATAGTCAGAAAGTTTTGTAGTTTGATATACAAAACTAATTGCAATATAAATAAATTTATAAACACAAAAGAATTGTGTTGGTTACTTCACGTTTTTTAAAAAGTAGACTCTGTTCGTTTAATTAATTTTGTTCAAATTTCCTCGAGTAGTAACATCGAGGAGGGGGAACATTTCTGGGAAACCCATAATATAGAAGCAAACATAAAGTGCTTCGAGAACTTCTAGTGCATAATTTTTTTTTTTTTTTTTTTTTGTAAAAAACCTTCCTGCAGAAGGTTATTTTTTTAACTTCCGTTTTTCATGTTTGAATATCAAAGTCAGAGTCTTGTCACTTTGAAAATAGAAAGAAAGTGACAAATTGTAGTTTTGATTTCTAGAGTTTCTACTTATTATCAGAAAGACTTATAAATACATCCAAAATTAAACATCCCATACGATACATAGAATCTTTTGTATATGCAATGTATTGTTTGTTTATTTACAGTTTGAGAGATGTTACATTTCCAATGACAGATGCTAAATTTTGAATTTTGGAATAAAATCATGTGTATTTTAAATACTTTTTCTTGTTAGCAATGAGCGGGTCTATTACGATCAGGTCAGTAATATCAACCGTGTCTCTGGGGTCCTAAGCTTTACGGAGTGTAAGGTAGGAAAGTTCGAAATGAGCGATGATCACAGAAGAGTTCATTCAGACTGTTGGAATTATGAGGTTGGAGATAGATTTTACTGGAAATTCTTAATGTTTACTAACTTAAGGGGATTTACAGTAACATATGCTATTTATTAGAATCTATATTTTCTGAAATCATTTATTCCAAAAAACGCAAACGTTTCAAGTATAATCTCATGAATTGTATTATCCGTGATAACCAGACGAAACACAGAAGACACAACTATTCATTAACGAAAATCGCCTACTGCGATCGAAAACTGTTTATCTAAATAAGTTTTCTAAAAAAATGTATTTTAATTTCAAGTCGACAAATTGTTGATTAATTTAATAGTAATGTTAAAATGAATAATATACCTAAATAAATTGTAAAATACGTTTAAATTTATTATAAAATATTATTATTTCTTAGAGATGTTTAATGTTTTGGAATGCGCAGTTCCTATGTCGAAAAAAGATAGTAAATAGGTTAATAACTACTGAAGTAAGAATATTTTATATTAAAATACTGCAAATTGGTAAATTATCCTGGTACTTCTGAAAAAAATAATGGAAGAAAAAAGGTTATAACATTGTATTTTCGGATCAAAATCAAATCATTACACCCGATTTTATATCAACCTATTATTTTGATTCATTGTAACCACCACGTTCAGTTGTATTTTGTAAATACACCACCACTTTCAGTTGTATTTTATAAAAACACCACCACGTTCAGTTGTATTTTGTAAATACACCACCTCATTTAGTTGTATTTTGTAAATACACCACCACATTCAGTACTTTTTTTTAAAAACATCATCACATTCAGTTGTATTTGGTAAAACCCCCACCTCATTCAGTTGCATTTCATAAATGCACCATCACATTGAGATGTATTTTGTAAATACACCACCACATTCAGTACTATTTTTGTAAAAGCATCATCACATTCAGTTGTACTTAGTAAAACCCCCACCATATTCAGTTGAACGGTGGAGATATGTTGCTGAATATTTGTAGGTATTGTATACTAATACAGTTTCGTATAATTGACATGGTTGAAAATTATTTGTACTTTAGTCATTGTACTGAAAACGGAATATATTTTAAAGATTTAGTTCTTATAATTAAAGGAGTAAAACTTTCGGGCTAAGCGGGTTGGTTAATGCTAGTCAGAGAAGGAAAGAGTTTGATGACCCAAAGATTTTGCACTGTTTGTCTCCTTACTAGTAGCAGGTAGGATACTGGATCAGGGCTTATCGTGTTTGGCTGGTAGAAACGAGGGTGATTTCCATTTGGAATGATGTTTATTTTGTTGGAACGGTTATAGGATGGTATTTAAACTCAGAGGGGGGTTCACTGGCTATTCAAGAAAAACACTTAAAAATACGTGACTTAAAAAGAACTTAAAAATGAATTAAAATTCACTCAAGACTAATTGCAATTTAATCTTGGTTAGGACAGAAAATGGATTAGAACTTTGATTTCTTATCCTAAAAAGTGTAAGAAATACAAAACAGAAGGAGGATTTCGGAAACGTTTTGGGGAATCTAATACGAATCTGTGTAGAGATCTGTAGGTGAAGTGGAAGCAATAAAATCTCGATTGCGGATACAAAATTGCTAAGATTAATTTCTCAACTTAAAAAGTTGAGAACTATAGAAGAAAAAAATTACGAGTTGGGTGATGATTCCAGATTGAATTTTGTAAATTCGTATATTTTTTATATCACTTCATAAGAGTGACGTAAGGTGGCAAGCGAATAACATTGGAAACATTTCAAGTCTGATCAGGACATGGCACTTTTCTGCTACAGCTTCACAACAGATTGACACGTTGTATTTGGGCAGTACAGCATTCCAGATCACGTCATGTGTGTATTAGTCTTTTAATATTTCAACACTTGAGTGAAACTACAAACCTACGCAAGACCTACTGTTATAAGTAGGCGACTATACAGCTAATGTGTGCCTACTATTACAAGTAGGCGACTGTACGTAGCTACTGTGGGCATATTCATTGTCAGCTGAGGGAATGCCAGATTCGTACATGTAAACAACTCTATATAGGTTAAGTATTTGGGATAGGCTGGGCGAATTTTTTTTTTATTCACTTGTAAAATTTCGCCTAGAAAATTTAAAGAAATATATACGTTATTCTCTGAGAAATAAATATTTTTATGAAATAAAATATATTTGCGACAAGATTTTTAATTACTTTTTTAATAGTTTTAATGGAGAAAATAAAACATTTTTTATAACCTCACACTTGAAAAGATTCCAAATTGTATTTCTTGTTGCTATTGCAGCCCAATAGAGATAACGTTCCTTACTTGGCCTTCTGTTTACTCTCTGAATATATGGTCTCTCTTTTTGTACCTACCAAAGGCAATTGTGGTTTTACAAATATGGTAATCCATTCTAACTTAACCAGAATGAAAAGATTTTAGCAGTAGTTTTTCAATACAACTCTCATTCACAGTGTTCGATAATAAAGTCGGATAAATAGTCGAGGGAAAAACAATTGAGGTTCTTGTTGACAAAAAATCCCTATTCAATGATGTACTCTCTTCTTTCCCGAAAGAAATTTGTCTTAATTTTTTCTTAAATTTCTAAAGCAACATTACTCTTTTCATCTGATTATGTCGTGACATTTTTCTTGTGAAGTTATAATTATTTGGGATATTTAATTTAATAAACTAATTATGTAGACAAATCGTAGAATATCTAGAGTAGGTAGATTTGCAAAACGCCCTAAATTGAGGCATTGAGAACCCAAGAAGGTAAGTGGCTGACTTATTGTGAGAAAGGGAAAGCTAAGGTTTAAAAATGTGATAAATCACAGGTTAATTGTAACTAGATTTACTGGCAGATATGAGCACCAGTTAAATATCTAGTTATTTCCCGTTGCCACAGCATTTTCCTATACTTTAACTGTCTAAATCTAAACTAAACAATTTCGCTTATATCCCTTAGCTCCTCGGTGCCTCAATTTCAATGTCATTGTTATTAAAGGCCTACTAAGACTAAAATACCTACTTCAAAATTGAATAAAGAGCTGTTTTCTATTTGGATGACTAGTCACTACTCATTTCCTATATCTAGGTTCAAAACACAGTTAAATTAATATTTCCATGCACAACCGTTATTTATAACCGTTATTAACGTTATTGTAACCGTGCACTTGTTCTTGAGAGTTCGCTGCAGACGAGACGGTCAGTATAAATACTTTCCTACAATCATGATAGGAACTGTTAAAACACTGACATGCATGAGACGCTCAATATTAGATAATTTGTTGATAAATTAACTTCCGTATAAAATAGCAAACCATTATGAAAAATGTGGAAACATATCGGATGCAGAAGCTGTTGATGTGTAGAACAATCTGAATATGTAACATGTTTTAAGAAGAGGTAGTACACGAGACATCTAGCAAGGCCAAGTGCACTGTTACGTGGTCAGCACTTTACATCTAATTAAAATATTTCTCTTATCACACACTGTTTGGACATACCAAAGTCTGAGCTTACCTTGTTAGCAGAGGCCATGATTTAAAAAATAACGAAAATTAACTCACAATCAATCATTTATTTTCTCATATGCGTTACGATGGGAAAGTTACCATTAGGGAGTATAACTACAAAACCTCTAATCTTATAGTTAAAGCTTAGAATATTTTTAGTTTTACTGGTGGCATTGTAATTGAATGTCGTATTTCCGATTAAGAGTTTATGTCTATGATTGTTTATTTATTAATTTTGTAGGATTTGTTAGAGAATATTATTAAACTTGTACTGCTATATTTTGTTTTCCTATATATTATCTCTAAAACTTTAATTGAGTTTATTAATTTACCAAGCATTTATGAGTTAAAATTTTCCAAAAGGCAACTACAAATCAAAGAGTTAACAATATACTTTTTATTCAGGTCCTTGTTTACGAAAACATTCCACAACGGGGTCACTAACCCGTTTTTTTTTCAAAAACAATCAGCCAAAGGAGAAGCAGGTGACAAACAATAGAGACTAGTTGGCATATTTACAACCGACATTTCAGCACCATACCTCGGACATCCGCCGGCAACTTTGAGCCCGCAAAACTTTGGCGAGTTTAATTGTGCTGTAAAATCCAAAAGGATTACCTTGAGCGCTTGAACGGACACAAAAGCAGATTAAAGTCTGCTAAGGCGTGCTTGACTTTCACATGTCAGAAGTGACAAAGGGCAGTCACGCCGAAGTAACAGCAACGAGTTCGGGGCTAGAACGTTTGGTCAGCTTTTTGTAACACTTATAGCTAAATGGTTCACACACTCAAGTACAGGGTGCGGCAGCATAACTTCCTTTTTTTAAATGCTGGCCATTCCGTTAGTTAGTTGATGTCATAGCGGAGTGCTAGTGGTCTCGTTCAAGAGGGGATACAATAACGTTTTGTCTCGACACGTTTCAGTCGCCATCATGCGTTGGAATAGTGAGGAGCGTGCCTTTGCCCTCAACAACCCTCGAGAATTGCATCAAAGGCCTTTGCATTCACCCAAAGTCACAGTGTGGTGTCCAATTTTCTCAGCTGGAATTATTGGTCCCTGGTTTTTTGAGGAAAATGAGGTTACAGTGACAGTGAATTCGGACCGGTATGTAAACATGCTACAGAATTTTTTTTTCTCACGGCTAGAAGAGTTGGATTTGGGGGACACTTGGTTCCAACAAGACGGTGCAACAGCACACACTTCAAGAGCATCGATGGCTGTATTAAGGGAACACTTTCCAGAACGCCTTATCTCAATTAGAGGCGATTTGGAATGGCCGGCACGCTCTCCCGATCTGTCCCCTTGTGATTTTTTTCTATGGGGCTTTTTGAATTCCCGTGTTTATGTGAACCGTCCAAGAGCCCTACAAGATTTGAAGACCAACATCCAAGAAGAAATTGCCAACATAACACCTGCTACGCTAACAAGAGTCATGACAAACGCCAGAAATCGGTTTACGCAATGTATGGAGAATGAGGGACGTCACCTAACAGATTTGATATTCAAAACAATGTAAATAAAAACTTTAGACGTGTACCTACATTATAAAAAATAAATAAATATTTTCAGATGCATACAATATATTGAGTTTTCAAAAAAGGAAGTTATGCTGCCGCACCCTGTATCACAGCTTTGAAAAGTTTTATCTCTCCTGGGATTAAACTCTTAAAGACTAAACCAGAATCACCAAATGCACGTAGTACAGATCTCAGATAAGCATACGTAAAGTAAAACGGCCAGAGATTATCACGTCAAAGCAAAGCAATAATTTACAAAGGAAGGTTTTCACCAAAATGAAAAATAGGAGCGTTAGGGGTGTGTTAATTTAACGAACAATACTGTAACTGTTTAGAAGCGGAACCAAAATATGAAGGCGTTGGCAGAGAAGGCATTGGTGGATAGATGTTCCATTGCAAAGAAATTTAAAGCATAGCCCTTTGTCTGTATGGAATACTGTACTGTTTTTTATGTTTTAAAGTGAATTTAGACTTTAAGTTATAATATAGAGTGGAAAGGATGTATCAAGATGGGGTAGAACTTAAGGATATCAGATTCCACGTGGTGAGATATAGAACCAGTTGAAAAGTGGATAATAAAGAAAAATGTAGTACATAGTTCCAGCAAAAAGCCTTTGATGGTTCTATGGACTAACAACGATGGATGTAAACAGAAAAGAAATAAAACAAAGAGTATCATTGAAAAGTATTAACTTGCGTCGAAGAGACGTACTAATGTTACGTATTAATTACAGTAGTATGGAAATGTAAGTAGAGTCAGTAACTGCTGTTGATAGAGAGACTAAAGACAGAGAAAAAAGAGATAAAAATATCTTCAAGAATAGAGATGGACGACGCCTTAGGAGGGTGGATACCGAGATATGGAGGACGAAACAACAGAGAGAGTTGAAAATGAATTTGTTGTACTTTTGTTAAGCGTTCAACCAATATAACTATTATTATTTATGAACGATGGAATGGAATTGTGGGTATACATAGTTGATCGGGGTCGTAAAGTGGAGTTATACCACCTTGTAAGAATAAAGAACGTTAAGGAATGACAGATGGAAAATATAAAGGGATGCAACTTAAGATGCATAATCGCATACTTCTCACTTGAGTAGAGAAGAAGATGGAACGAATAATGTCTGTAGACTATATAATTTGTATGAAGAGACGACTCATCTTTTGGCAGAAAATTAAGGCTTTGTATGAACCGTCGAATTGGTTGTTATAGAATACTAAATAAGGATTAAAGAAAACCTAAATGATTTATTGGCTATCGCAAAGTCAAAAGACAACATAGTATTAAAAGAGGAGTAGACAAATAAGAGAGCAACAAACGAAACGCCCATGAAAAATATCATTACTAAACGTACATGCAACTGGTGGTGTTAGTAAAAATGAAGGGAATAAACAACATCAAACATTCACAAAACAAATTATTAAACACCTATTATTAAACAAATAATAAATGTAACCTATTGCAATGATATAATATTAACTGCTTAATAGGCGTCTGCTAATAAACATGCCTATTGCATGATACAATATCTCATTACGTCAGTCAGTTACGATATCACCAAGTCAGGTTAGCATAAACGGAAGGACATACAAATTGGAACAGATACGCTGGTCTTGCACCAGCGTGTGTAACCTCTCCCACTTGCGGCCCAGACTTTCACCTGGCGCGTCATGTCCAAAGTGTCCCCTCCCGTCTTGTTTCGGCGATAGTTTTCTTTCATTCATCGGCGGTCAGGTTAGGTCCGTATCAGACCGGCCACTATAACTTTCTCTCGGTTCCATTCACAGGGAATCAGCTGTTCCGCTTATTTATAGGTGTAGCAACATGTGTAGACTCAGGGAAGGGATATGACAAGGGAAAACAGAGTCATAAGGAGGCATACCTTACACGCGGCTTAGTAAAATATAGGTAGCGGTTGTAACCTGTCAATGTTATAATTTTAAATAACATTTACGAGCATTAAATATGCCCTAGTAATTTACTTAGCCGTAGAAGTATATAGTAACATGTTATTATATTAGACAACTTAATTTACCACTAACCTATTGATTATTATATATATATATATATATATATATATATATATATATATATATATATATATATATATATATATAATGTAGCCTACAACAAGCAGAAAGCAATATAATTGAATAGTAATAAAAACAGCTTATAGTCTTAATAAAATCATTCAGTATTATATAGTATAATTAAATGTACAATATTTCTGAAGGGTGTAGGACAGTGAGCCAGTCTCACCCCATGGTTTGACAAAGATAAATAGGTAGTTTTTCGATCTTAGGACTTCAAGCCAGCCAGCCCCCTCTGTCTCCCTCACTCTCGGAGCAACGGGGGGTGAGATAAAGAGACGGAGACATTTCCCTCCAGTGGTTAGACCTAGAGTTAAGGAGGTTCTTGGAAAACCAACTTACCGTTCTAACTCGTTCGACAGGTTGGCCTTTGATACTAAACTGCCCCATTTTATTCCATGTCGAAAACGTTTAGGACTAATTTAATTATTTTCAGAAATAATTTATTTAAATTATTAATTGTATATAATTAATTTATTATATTATCCCAGATAGTAATATTGACACTATCTAAGTCTATCATAATTGTCGATTAAAAGACTCACTAATTATACTGATAGGATATAAAATCAAATAGATTATTTTTAAATTCTACAAGTGAGAAATAAATTAGAGTGATGAGTATTAAAACGTTAAAATAACTACAAAGAAAACCCATTGTTATTATGAATTAAAGTAATATCATTGTTAAAACATCAAAAAAAAAATGCAATTTTTAATTTTGATATTATCAAATTCTCTTACGAAGTATACGCAAAAATATAGATTAATGAAACAAATAATTAATTCCTTAAGTTTCTAACTACAGAAAATTTTAATAAGATATTAGAAAGCAATTTATAATGTTACTGAACTTGTTCATTATATTGTTATAAACCAAACATTTGTATAAACATAGTAGTTTATATATAAAAAATTGTGTAGTATGAGATCTCCTTTCATTATAAGTTACCAGGAAGTAAAAATAAAGCCATTCCCTTAAAGAAATAAATATAATAATGTATTTAACTGACTCTTGTTTTACCAGTTCTAAGACATTTCAAAACAAACAAGTAAGGAATTACAAAATTTTATCTATACTATGTACAAAATCATACAAACAAAATTGCAACGTTATATACAGAATAATTAATTGCTTTTGAAATTTAAACAAAAAGGTACTAAAACTAGAACGACGCCAAACATACGCCAAATATGGAATACATATTTACAATGACCGAAAAAGATAAACATTTAACATTATTCTCATCAGTATGCCCTAATAACTATGTATGTAGAGAAAACCTTTAATTAATAGAAAAAATTAAAATAAAAGGATTAGACTACTATAAAAAGGAAAATAACTTTGCATAAGTAACTTCCTCACATCTGTTTCTTCTTTCCCTACTACCACACATCCACTGTAATCGCCACAATGTACCTGCGGTTGGCTCATTGTCCGGCCCGTGCTTCGTGACAGGTGGCATTAACAGTAGCTGGCTCACAGTTCGTTTTCCATTTCTGAAATACAGGAAATTCTATTTGAAAAGTTTAAACATAACCTTCAAATAAGCTCAAAGATATACAACCTTTAAAGGAACCTATCGCAATATTTGCCTTATGTTCATTTTCGGAAAAATTCTGTAGAGAGGGAAACGCATTGCTCTGTTATAAAAAGCCATATAGATGTAGAGCAGAGGTACTCAAGCTGGTGCGGGGATTAAAAGATTTTCAGGGGGTGCGTAGATGAGTGCACTATAAATGGAAACGGACTAGAGGTTTGCGTCCTCAGGTAGGTGTGCCAGCAATAATAGGTGACATGGCATGTGCATACTGACTCATGCTATTGTTTTTGTAGAATCTTGGTACAATTTATTATAATAAAAATATTAGAAACAACCCCAATACAACAAAAAAAAATAATAATAAATAACTGATAATATAAGTTGCCTAAGATTTTCGTACATCTCTATAACCATGTCGTCATCAGAGGGTCTTATTACAAAGTTATAATCTAGAAAGCAATAAGTTACAAACAAGAGTGATGCCTAGCTTAGTAGAGAGCTTTTTCAGTGAATATTCGTTTAGTTTGTCAGTGCCTACGGATGGTGTGGGCTTAACTACGTTAGGAGTCCAGGTACGATCAGTATGGCGCCCCTCATACTCCTTAAGTATGTAGCGTCATTCCCTACTTGGATGTCGCCCTTCAACATCGTCCCGAACCAAGACATGCATAACTTAAAGGAAATTTCGCGATTAACCATTCTCAAAAGCCGGCCGGACACTATTACTTAAGGTGCTAGGCGGAAGGACATGAGTGTTTCTCAGAACTAAGGTCAACCGGTTTACTTTTATAAAATATATAACTCATCATCTACAGAAGCATTTATATGGCAAGGTTTTCCCTAAGATCTCCTTTACGGCGTTGTCTGTACGTATAACTAATTACAGTTAAATCTAGCCGCAATTGATGTTTGTTTAGTAACGCAATAATTAACGATTTGTATAAGTATTACTTTGAAATAAATTACACCCTACAGGACGTTATAAGTTAAGACTAAGTGATTAAGCAATTCGATATATCGTTTAATATAAACTAATAATACACTTCAGTTAGGAAAAGGATGTCGATTATTTGAATACATTAATGTATTACACAATAAAGAACTTTTTTCAACGAAGTCAATTGTCATTTCTGATTATATTTCATAAGCCTTTCGCAGCCGCGACCCATAGTCAAGCGCTGGACACTGGGGATGAACTTCCCAAATTTTGTAGATACTTTAATGCTGAATATTCAAAGGCTCTACAACTATACAAGGACTAAAAATAGGAGGAAATGAGTTTTTCAAATATTCGATGTAGAAACTGGTTATTTTAAAGATATTGTTGGCAAAACTCTTGAGCATCAAGAGTCCCAACAAATTTGGATAATTTTGAAGTGGCAAATAGAATAGGAATTAATTTAATAGTTATAGGGTATAATTGTAACTACTCTAATGTATGTTTCTAAGTAAAAAGGAATCAGCCGCGTCTAGAAGAAAGGTTGTAAAAGAATGGCCAACCTACGTCAAGCCGATTATACAATAACGCTGTAATACAGTAGGGTAGTTTAATAAAGATATCTCCAGTCAGGCTTGTTAGGTTTGTCAATTCCGTACTCAAGAGGCAATGCTTGAAGAGATACTTAAATGTGTAAAAGTAGGTGTAAGATTAAAGAGATAGGTCTACTTAAAGGTGTAAAAGTAAATGTAGGATAAGATTAATAGGGTAGGCCTACTAAAACTATAAAAGTTGAAATAAGCTAAGTTTTAAGAGATAGATTTTCTTAAAAGTATAGATAACATTAAAGAGGTAGGTCTACTTTACGGTATAAAAGTAGATGTAGGGTAAGTTTTACAGAATATGTAAGTTTAAAGAGATAGGTCTACTGAATGGTATAAAAGTAAATGTAAGCTACGTTTAATAAGATAGGCTTACTAACAGTATAAAATTAGATATAGGCTAAGATTTAAAAGAATATGTAAGTTTAAAGAGATAGGTCTACTGAATGGTATAAAAGTAGATGTAAGCTAAGTTTAATAAGATAGGCTTACTAACAGTATAAAAGTAGATATAAGCTTAAAAGAATACGTAAGTTTAAAGAGATAGGTCTATTTAACGGTATAGAAGTAGATGTGGGCTAAGATTAAAAAGGTAGAAGTTAAAGTTATAGAAGTATATCCTATGTAAGTTTGTTTAATCATTGTTTGAAACCAGTAGCTAATCGATATATAATCTTTACAAGTGGTACGATTAAAGTACTGAAAAAATATTTTGGACCAAAATCTTTTTAACTTTATTTATTTAATCACACCCCGAAACCGACTATTTTCCTTCATACCGCAATGGTTAGGTCTACAACGGTAAACAACTTCTTTTTAAGCACTATATTGTAATATTTTGTTATAAAATTAAAAACTATTAAAAGATGGAATTATTAAGTAACTTACATTTGATCACAGTAAAAAACATAACACATTATCAACATAATGTTGCTAAAAGGTATTCGTTTTAACACTAGTTCAATCACTACATCCTAGGATCGCTACTATCAAACCATCACAAAAATCAGTAAATGTAGTTTATCTGAACAGCTGATCGTGTGATTCTCTTTTCCCTATAAAGAGCGATGACAGTGTACATTTACTAATTTAGGTAATGCTTCGACAGTAGCGACTCTAGGATCTAGTGGTTTAACTAACATAAGAACGATTGCTTGACAAAACTCTTTTAACTTACATTTGCTGGCACTATGTGTTGAGTTTCTATTCTCTGTCCATTAATTCACAATCTCATTTAACCACATATATTCATTCTACAAACCTTTCAATATTAGAAACATCCTAATTACTGTAAAAAACAATTCGGTAACTTTATTAAAGGACAAATAATAGAACCACAATTTGCTTATCTGAATTATGTTTCTGAAAAACAAGAAATATTTTTTAAATATGTCTTTCTAGTTTCTGTTAAAAATAGATTTCCTTGTTGAAAATTCCTGACCACGAGTCAGGTTAGCAGACGCCTATCTTCGCACCGGCACCGGGTGAAAGCATGTAAGCTACTTTACCGGTGCCATAATATTCTGCTATTCCCGCTAACAGAGTGACATTATGTCCTTTTCTTTAACCCCCAAGTTTTCCTTCTCACAGGTAAACCCTTATACCTAAACAAATTCTTCTATCATTATTTCTTTGTCCTTCGTCCTGCAATGATGTGTACGGGTACCTCTTTATGTCTGCGAAAGAATGTCATATTTACGTGCGTCACTATAAACGTAATTCCTTAATACATATTACATAAGAGATCTCCTTAAGAGATTTTAATTCTACATATGTTAAAAAAAAAATCATCCTATCCTTCATATGAGGTAACAGAGATCCTGTCAAAAACCACAAAGAAAACAAACGCTACACGGGAGTTCATGTCTCCATCTTAACCATTATCATGTCCTCCCCATGCGTTATTGTCTCCAACGCTGTCTACAAGCAAGTTATAAATCTTAAATATCTTACAACAGTATAAATTGTTTAAAAAATAATTTTTAGAACTTAGATTTTCATTTTTCTACTTAATTACTTAAATTAAAAATGTTAGTGTGCTAATAAAGAGGAGTAAACAATTTCAACGCGTGAACCCCGCTGGGCCTTCACAACTTCAAAACAAAAATAAAAATATACAACTGAAAAAATCCCCCCCCCCCCACTTGATCTGGCCGAAATGAATTGACCGGCCAAGGGAGGCGTGGAAGAAGTTCGACCTTCACAGGAATGCGTAAGGAATGCTGGTCTGATCTGCATAACAAGTGAGAAAGAGACGGAGATATAGAACCAAAACACATGTTAAAGTGAGATAAAGTGGCTTTCCGGCACGGTGCCAACTTCCTTCCGCACACTCATCGACGCGTGATTAGGTTTTTTACTTTTAGTCTGAATGTAATATCACTTAATATGTTGCCAGGCGACACGCTTGTTAACTGACAGAGAACAACGAACCGAGAAGAACTTTAAACACACACACACACACAAACACACACACACAAACACACACACATACACACACACACACACACACACACACACACACACACACACACACACACACAACTTGTTCGGTTATAATGTAACGAATGGAAAGGGTAAAAATTATAAGCAAAAACACTCTAAATAAATAACAAATAAAAATATGTAGCCGTTAAAAATAAAAACAAAAATATCGTTCGAAAAGTTAACATAATCAGAAACACTACAACACTCCTGTTTCATTGTCATCTTCTACAAACAGATTCAATTAATCGCTCACAATTTGGGTTTTAAAAATACAACAAGCAGTAACAGACCTTAAAAATACAAAACAGCTGTTTCATTGTCAAATTCTTTAAAAAGATTCAATTAATCGCTCAAAATTTGGGTTTTAAAAATACATCAAGTATTAACAGACTAAAGTAGCATCATAAACTCATTTAAAAGCATATATTTTTTTAAATAATTTTAAACTTTTGAGGCCAACTATAAATCTAACATGAGAAATGATTTAATGTAAACATTTTCAATGACAACAGAAATCGATTTTGGCTGCTTATTTTGGCCGGGTTTTACAATTTGACGTAGGCCTACGCAATCTCCACATTAGCGATGTAAACATCGAAGGTCGGTGAGCTTTTCGTTATATTGTATTGCATTATTTATGCTACCAGTATCGCAATGTAACTAATTTGGTAAAAGATTAAAACCACAAACTCTGAATTGTTGAATTGCAATCGTGCTAAATTTTCATTTAATTATAATAATATCTTTCTATTTTGCGATTTATTAAAAACAAAAAAACACAGACTTTGTTTCTAGACACACGTGAATATATTCGCTCAAAAATATTTTTAAAAAAATCAAAACACTAAAAGTCATTAGCTACAAAAATTATTTTTAAAAAGCAATTTGGTTTTTTATAAAATATTTCAACTTTAATACATGAAGACAACTTGAACTACAATCTATGAAAAAGACTTGACAAGATATCTACAATGGTATTTTGTGAAAGGCGCCTCTCAACAATCAGTATAACATGCTCTTCAAAGAGACAAAGTGGGCAGCTTGTTCTCATATAGTATTGTTAGTTGATTTTTCAATTTATTCGTATCCGAAAATACTACATGTCTAATTAGAAATTTACTGCCATTCAAAGAGATGCCCCAATATTTTCCCCCTCAATCGTCGTATGAAGTTTTACTGCAATGTTGCTATTGTGGGAGAGCTGGTAAAATATTTCTAGGGAAACTATAAGCTAAAGAACGGTTGGAAGACAAGCTCGAAATAGAGAAATACATTAATCAGATGTTACCTCCTCTAATTGTATCCAATCAGACAAAAATTATATAAATGATCTAACTTCATTACATACTGAAAGCATTCCAAAGCCCTCATATCTCTCGGTATCTTACGACAATAAAAAGTTGAAGTGGTCAGTAGACCTATACCAAATTTCGCAAACTATCAGCTGTTGGCCAAGTATTTAACGACAGACTTACTCTAACGTACTTGTCTCCTAAATGTGTAATTTAAGTATATTTTGTACATTAAAATAAATTTAGGAGGCGAAAATTAAACAGAAATGTTATAAAATAAGACTTGAAAATCATTATTAACACTTCAGAACACGAAGCTCCCGGCTATTTCTAACTGTCTTTAGCATTCAAACCTCTATACCTGTTAATAATTAAAAATATGTTTTTAATAATTTTTAAAATGACCCAAAGTTATAGGCCCTATTGGTTTTTAATTATTTGCAAGGTTATAGGCATATAACAAGTATTTTATTTAATTATTTTTATTTTGTTTTCCCTTAATATTATATTTAAAAAAAGATGATATTCATTTAACCTACGCAAGTTCATAAAATTGTTTAACCGATAAGTGAATGTCTTTAATTGTTTATAATCGTTGCTTGTTGTAATCATCTTGAATTCACTGACTAAACTATAATTAAAAGATACTTAACTAAGTGAATAGGTAAGGACTTACATGGTGACGCGTTTCGAAACAATCGTTCCTTTTACGAAGTAAAGCCTCTACTAAAGCAGTAGAGGCTTTGCTTTGTAAAAAGAACAATTGTTTCGAAACGCGTCAGCAAGTAAAGCCTTACCTATTCAATTAGTTAAGTATCTTTTAATTATTGTTTATAATCGTTTTATATCTTTTAATGTAACCTATAAGAGAGACTAATAAATTATAAAAACAATATTGTAGTCCAACATTTACAGAAGACATCGGCGCAGCAAACAAAGAAACGTGTCTTTTTAATTGAGCAAAATGCTGACATAATAAAATAAAACTTATTCAATGTAAATATGAGTGTAAAGATGTACAGGGAGCACAACAACTAGCGTGTAAGAACGGCAAATACCGTATTGGTAGTTTCCCAAGTTATATATTGACACCCATGATTTTAAAACATCTGTCTAAGGTGACTAAAGAGCGAACAAAATTAACATTACGTAAAGGTTGGGTAGTTATTTTTTTGTTAATTTAATTTTGTGTTTTTGTTAATTCTAGTGATCTAATAAAAATACTAATAGTGAAACTAAAATTAACGGAAACGGTGGCGGTTGTTTAAAATAACCATTCAAATGAAATATAATTAAACTTTATTTAATCTCTGTTAATAACTATTTAAAGTTAATGACAGATCACAGACCAATTCTTGCTTTTACAAACTCTAACCTTAAAACCCTAACCTATAAGCACTAACCACTTAAAACTGTACAAACGGATTGTTTCCTTATGAAACAGTTCACTATTTCACACTACAATAAATATGTATTTAACAATCTAGCAACATAATATCTCAGTGAGTATCCTTGGGATTAGAAAATGCTTCAACCTTAATTATGCTCATTTATAATGTTACAAAACTTTAAGCAAATGTTTCATCAAAATACGTAAATTTTACAGTTAAATATTATTATGGAGAGACTATTTGAAAAAGCATTATTAAATTTTTTTAAGGTTAATGAGACATCACATACCAATTCATGCTTTTACAAACACACTCTACGTTTCGATTTTCTATCCAGAAATACTTGTCAAGAGCTAAAAGATTATTAATTTAATATTAAGTAATAATTTACAGTTATAAACAATACTTTTACCATATATAATATCAAATATTTTATTATTCTTAAATATTAACATTTACCAGTTAAATTGCACTACTAGACAAGCCAAATTAATTGTGATCAAAATTTCACTTATCTAGATGTGAAATTTGACTTTTAAATGTTAATATTTATTAACGATAATGAAATATTTGATTAAAAGTATTGTTTATGAATGTTAAAAGCTGTAAACTATGGTTTATTATTAGACTGATAAACTTTTAGCTATTGAAAGGATTTTCGTTAGAAGATCAACACGTAGAGAATGTTTCTATTAGCATCCCTTCATCTATGATCTGTCATTAACCTTAAACACAGGAAATATAATTAAAAATGGTAGGTCAGAGCAGAGACTATATTACGAAACAGGACGTTCAATGCGGAAAGAGAAGTTTACAACTCTGCTGTGGCCAAAATGTTTGCGTTTTTCCTTTCTTGCGTAATTCTTATGCTCTTCCATATTAAAGACCTTGGAACTATTAAAACCTGTATTGAATTCGTTTACTGACCACTCTGGGTTCATTGACCCGCAATGGAAATATTGTATTCAGTTGGCTTTCGTTTGCATGTAGACATCTATGTATAACTAATCTGTTCAGCCAGATCCAGGGCTCATCCTATGCTGCAAGGGGTTATACAATGCAACCCTGCTGGTACTTTTCCCCTACTTTCATTGTCAAGAGATCATTATAGCTTTTTCTTAGTGCTATCTTCATACCATGTAAGTAAAAACAGCTATAATTCCTGTCTGTAGCTTATTGCAGATTTATGTAACCATCCTAATACTGTGTCACTTGTCTCTTCCACACGAGCGCTCTAAAGCGTTCACGGGTGCACATAATAACATATCTTTTTCTTTATAACAAGGCTCATCTAATAGCTTTAATTACATATTAGCTCACCTGTTACGGCGAAAGTTCATGATACCAGCTTCTTTGTATTAGCTTTGTTTCAAAATTGAATTAAATAAAATGAACAGCGTCAAATTCCCAATGTCTCTGAAAAATAACTTTTCACAAGATAAAACAACGTAACTATTCTATGTTTCTGTCAGGTTCTACATAAACGTATCTATGTTTATATCGTTTCTATTCTCTTGAGAGATATATTTCTTCGTGTGAACGCGTTTCGAAGAATCTACATAAATTGAAACTTTCTATGCACTTTATCTTGTTTATATGAAATGAAACTCTCTGTCGGAGTGTATTGACGCATCTGACTGTCGAGGATTCTCGAGTCAACAAAACTAAATATTACAATCCTAGGGACGCAAAAAATTATGACTATCAAATAGGATATATCAAGCTAAAAAATTAGGGTATATCGCATAGACACTTAAAAATAAGTTGATATACGTATAGATCCAGCTAGAACAAAACTATCTGACTAAACATCTACTTGCAAAATGACAGATACAGAAAACAAAATGTAAAATATATTTTACTGGATGGATGTGCAATATCTCTATTACTAGAATTCACCCACAGCTTTGAACACACACACACACACACACACACACACACACACACACACACACACACACACACAAACACACACACAAACACACAACACACACACACATACACACATTTAGTGGTTTGTTACATGTGTGTATTCCTGTAAAACTGTCAACGCAGCGCCGAATTGCACCGACCTGTTTCCGGCAGCTCCGCGATCTCCCGCAATGTGTCCCAACAGCCAGTCTGCCCGCAACTTTAGCTCCACCGCAGCTAATGACGCAAATTAAGTGAAACCATAACATGTTAAATACTTAATCACAAGTATTTAAACTAAAGCCTAATCGCTTTACAATTAACAATGTTTAGGTTTACATTGCAAAACTTTCCTGAAAGTTTATTTATACTTCTGTGTCGTTGGTAGGAATTTTGTGATCTTCCATAAACGTGATTATTTCGTGTTGCGTATTATTAGTCCATATAAGGGCATTGTTATTGCAACTGTTTGGACTGTTGAAGGTTTATAGAAATTGCTCAGTTCAGACTCTCTATCAAGCAGAATGACTCACCTCCATGAAAGGTTTGATAAAAAAAGTAGAGGTTGACAGTAAAAACAAGATGAGGTTGTTACGGTGTGATTAAGAGCCTATGAGTGTTGATCGCCTTAAAAGAAAAAAAACTAATCCTTGAATGACGTAATGAAAAAATTAATACTTTAATGAAGTTTGTTAGAATTGATTGACTAACAAACTTTTTTTCGATTTATTTTCGGTCCTTCGGTTCTGTTTCAAGCTAAATGCAAGTTGATTCCTACTTGGGTTCTAAGTCTTTATTAAATTTAATTATTTGGCTATTCGGTACATTTTGTTCACGTTCCAATAAGAGCTACAGAGCTACTACACAAACATTATATGAGCAAATAACATAGCCTATATGATTCGAACAACGTTGTATAAAAGCACGAATTAGTAAGGATAGACTTAGTATGAAATAACAATCACCTATAAAGAACCAGAAACGGGCATAGAGTCTACAGTAACTCACCTGTAACCTGTAACAGACTCATAAAGAATTATTTACAGCATAGAAATTACAGGAGTTATTCTGTAACCTGTAATTGAATCATGAAAAACCAGATAACAGCATATAGCCTACATTAGCTAAACTGAAACCTGTAATTGACTCATAAAGAACCAGATACAGTATAGAACCTACAGGAGCTACTCTGGAACCTGTAATTGACTCATAAAGAACCAGATACAGTATAGAACCTACAGAAGCTACTCTGGAACCTGTAATTGACTCATAAAGAACCAGTTAAAGTATAGAACCTACAGGAGCTACTCTGAAACCTGTAATTGACTCATAAAGAACCCGTTACAGAATAGAACCTGCAGGAGCTACTTTGGAACCTGTAATTGACTCATAAAGCACCAGTTACAGTATAGAACCTACAGGAGCTACTCTGGAAAATGTAATTGACTCATAAAGAAACAGTTACAGCATAGAACCTATAGGAGCCACTCTGGAACCTGTAATTGACTCATAAAGAACCAATTAAAGTATAGAACCTACAGGAGCTACTCTGGAACCTGTAATTGACTCATAAAGAACCCGTTACAGTATAGAACCTACAGGAGCTACTCTGGAATCTGTAATTGACTCATAAAGAACCAGTTACAGTATAGAACCTACAAGAGCTACTCTGGAACCTGTAATTGATTCATAAAGAACCAGTTACAGTATAGAACGTACAGGAGCTCCTCTGGAATCTGTAATTGACTCATAAAGAACCAGTTAAAGTATAGAACCTACAGGAGCTACTCTGGAACCTGTAATTGACTCATAAAGAACCCGTTACAGTATAGAACCAGCAGGATCTACTCTGGAACCTGTAATTGACTCATAAAGAACCAGTTACAGTATAGAACCTACAGGAGCTACTCTGGAATCTGTAATTGACTCAAAAAGAACCAGTTACAGTATAGAACCTACAGGAGCTACTCTGGAACCTGTAATTGACTCATGAAAAACCAGATAACAGCATATAGCCTACATTAGCTAAACTGAAACCTGTAATTGACTCATAAAGAACCAGATACAGTATAGAACCTACAGGAGCTACTCTGGAACCTGTAATTGACTCATAAAGAACCAGATACAGTATAGAACCTACAGAAGCTACTCTGGAACCTGTAATTGACTCATAAAGAACCAGTTAAAGTATAGAACCTACAGGAGCTACTCTGAAACCTGTAATTGACTCATAAAGAACCCGTTACAGAATAGAACCTGCAGGAGCTACTCTAGAACCTGTAATTGACTCATAAAGCACCAGTTACAGTATAGAACCTACAGGAGCTACTCTGGAAAATGTAATTGACTCATAAAAAAACAGTTACAGCATAGAACCTATAGGAGCCACACTGGAACCTGTAATTGACTCATAAAGAACCAATTAAAGTATAGAACCTACAGGAGCTACTCTGGAACCTGTAATTGACTCATAAAGAACCCGTTACAGTATAGAACCTACAGGAGCTCCTCTGGAATCTGTAATTGACTCATAAAGAACCAGTTAAAGTATAGAACCTACAGGAGCTACTCTGGAACCTGTAATTGACTCATAAAGAACCCGTTACAGTATAGAACCTACAGGAGCTCCTCTGGAATCTGTAATTGACTCATAAAGAACCAGTTAAAGTATAGAACCTACAGGAGCTACTCTGGAACCTGTAATTACTCATAAAGAACCCGTTACAGTATAGAACCAGCAGGATCTACTCTGGAACCTGTAATTGACTCATAAAGAACCAGTTACAGTATAGAACCTACAGAAGCTACTCTGGAGCCTGTAATTGACTCATAAAGAACCAGTTACAGTATAGAACCTACAGGAGCTACTCTGGAACCTGTAATTGACTCATAAAGAACCAGTTACAGTATAGAACCTACAGGAGCTACTCTGGAATCTGTAATTGACTCATAAAGAACCAGTTACAGTATAGAACCTACAGGAGCTACTCTGGAGCCTGTAATTGACTCATAAAGAACCATTTACAGTATAGAACCTACAGGAGCTACTCTGGAACCTGTAATTGACTCATAAATAACCAGTTACAGTATAGAACTTACTGGAGCTACTCTGGAACCTGTAATTGACTCATAAAGAACCAGTTACAGTATAGAACCTACAGGAGCTACTCTGGAACCTGTAATTAACTCATAAAGAACCAGATAACAGCATACAGTCTACTTTTTCTACATTAAAGAGTCGCTTTTCTATAGATAATTTGAATAATATTTTTTATATTTATCAAATTCCAGCTTTCAATATTCATTTTCCGATCCTAATAATGATGTTTCTCAGAAACGCGTCAATTGATATTGAAAACACTCATACATTGATTAAAGTAGTAAAACCATACTCAGATTTATTGTGTTTTAACACAAATATTAATAATACTTGACGAACGAAGCTTAAGAGCTTCGTATATACTTGGTTACGCAGCTTCTATATTTTTATTTCTCATCAATTATTCCTTCGTTTCTAGCTTCGAGGTAAGTGATCATCGCAAGTCGCTATACAGTAGTGTACTCTCTAAGTAGGCTGCAGAAAGCAACTTGTAATATTAGCCTTTATATTTATATTTTGCAAAATTAGAAGGGAAGAACAATTTTCAACTGAGTGTCCTTCTAAAGAAGTCTTTAATGTCTGCGCATAGATTGAGCACGTAATACAAATGTCATAAGGAAATTATTTAAACTAACGGTAACAAAACTTATGTTTAACAAACATTAAAAGTATGACATTTAAACCCACAAAAGTTTATTAAAAAACCTATGAAGACGAAATATTTGCTCTAGGTAACGATTTCCTCGTAGGAACATTAAACCTCTAGTGCAGAGGGGAACAGTGCATCACGTGACCAGGTTACCGTGCCTGAAGTAAACCTACTCTCTATCGGGAACACAAAGAATTGTCTACTCCCTAGGCTCTCTCGTAATAAAGAAATTGGGATCAGTAAAGAAAGTATGTAGGTACAGTGCTCCTGTTATAGTGCAACCTTGGCAGAGCTCTCTTCTTCGTTGGTGTTTCTGATAAACTCATTTACAGCTGTTTGTTATTTGAAAAATTGGCTTTATTGTGACTGTGGGTGCTTGTTGACTGCTTGCTTTAGAAGCTTGTATGACTGTCATTTACATTTAAATTTTGCACTTGTTTGTTTGGTGCTGAGCAATTTTGTAATTTTGACTGATGGTTAGACAGATATGGTTTGGCCTGGAATCAGGTATAGTGCTGACCATGTAACCGTGCATTTGGCATTGCGTGTACTACCACTTCTGAAAACATGTTACATTTTGTGAATCTTCGATACTTCAACAGCTTCTGCATCCGTTATGTCTTCTCATATTTCAAGAATTTCGTATTTCATACCGAAGCTAACTTATCTAATACCGACCGTCTCGTGGAAGTCAATGTTTTGACAGTCCTTATCATGTTAGTAGGAAAGTATTTATACTGACCCTATACCCCCAGTCTAGCCTACTGCGATCTATCAAGGCCAAATGCACGTTTACGTTGACGGCACTATACTAGAAATAGGGAAAAATTATGACAGACTGAGCATGGTCGCTTGCCCGAAAGAGACCTTTTCTCATCCGAGAACAAGATAGGTATCCCGCTATCCAAATCCCAAAAAATAGCAAACTAAACAATTATAGTCACACATTTTAAAGATACATTAATATTTTAAAACAGATTTTTAGACGGATCATAATAAAACTATAAAACGTAACAAGATGTCATAAAGCAAAACTAATGGCATAACACATATGCCAAGTTAATATCAGAACCTCAATGTTTATTAACATTTTGCCGG
Source organism: Prosapia bicincta (assembly GCA_036971475.1). Classification (NCBI taxonomy): domain Eukaryota; kingdom Metazoa; phylum Arthropoda; class Insecta; order Hemiptera; family Cercopidae; genus Prosapia; species Prosapia bicincta. Next base: position 380,521,827 of record JBAIZL010000001.1, read on the forward strand.
ACCTTCACCGTTTCGACTGAGACAAGATGTAGTCTCAAGATGTAGAATCAACAACACGATTATGCCTCTGAGGGTATGTTAAAGTTTTCGAAAGTGTATATTTTCCGAACGCGTTCACTCTATTACGCTATGTTTAGAAAAAAGCATATAGGCCTATGCCATGGTTTATACGTACATCTTATGCGTCAAGTTACGGTTCAGTGGAATAAATTCAAAAATCTCAAGACATTCTTATTATTTCACACAAAAATACTGTACCATAATCAAGCAGTATAAGTTATTTGAATATAAGTATATGTCCGTTAAAACTTGTGGTATCAATTTGAACACTCATATAAGTAGGCTACATTGACAAATTCTTAAAAGCACTTATAATTTATTGGTGATCATACATGTTTCGAAAACAAAATTGACTTCTTTATTGATCCTTACTGATTTTTTTCCACTGAAGAAGGTCATTTTGTTGTTGAAACATGATCACTAATAAATTGTACGTTCCTGTAAGAATTGAGTGGTAGCCCATGTTTAAAACGAGTTTGTAATTTTTATTATTTTAGTCGACAAATATACTGTAACATGTACTTAACTAAATTTTGTCTAGTAAATGGGATGTTTAGTTTGAGATCGCTTTCGTGCACGGAATTGTCCGCACTTTACTTTGATGTGTTAATGTGAGCTATGTAAGGAACCTAAGTCCAGATTGCATACATAACTAAATAAACCGCCAAAACATACTAACTGTTCAAATAGCGTAAAACTCTTGTTTTAAAATGCTAAAGAAAAAGTTCCCTCAATAATTTTACAAGTATCATCTGCAAACCACATTTCCTGACCACAACTACTCGTGTCGGTTTATTATTAGACATTGTTGGAGTAGCAACAATAATTCAAGACGCGCTTATCCGCGTAGACGTCGCCGTCGCTTCTATGATCATAGAACGTAGACTTAGCTGGGTGATGTAACTCTTATTTAGGAAACCCAACACAACGCTCAGCGCCTGAACGCTAGGCTATGAATCATTGTGAGATTGCACCATAGCCTGCCAACATCTTGGCCGATCTTGAAACCGGCAGGCGATACAACCTGCAAATACAAGCTGAATATATTACGGCTTATCTCGTCCAGGAAATTTATTCACTGTCACGTAAAATGATTTAAAGAAATTGTTTGTTTTAAAAAATAAAATACTCTTTGTTAATGTAAAGTGTGATAAAGAATTAGAGAATTGCTGTAACTGTTTTTTTAACATTTAATGTATAATTTCAAAATATAAGAAGACCATACACGATATTTTATTTAGTTTTGGCTCATTGCTAAAATTTAATTGCAATTTAACTTCAGCGTTCAATTCTTTGACATTTTTTTCAAAAAAATCATTTTTTTGTGTCTGTAATTTTAAAATTACCCTTAATACACAAAATACCTCTAACCATAATAAATGTTTAATAATCTTTTGTATATTTCGATTGCAAAACAACCATATTTAGTAACATCAAAGATTTTTAGTTCATTAGAGCTTAGCTAGTGAGAACTATTCACAACGGTAAAAAAACAAAATAGTGAACTTAAAATCTCACGAAAAATTAGTTTTTAATTAACAAACACACTAGTTCACAACAGACGAGTTTCGGTGACGGTGTCACATTCTTCAGTTCTTGGCTACTACTACAGTGACCAAGCACTGAGGAAGGCGACATCGTCGCCGAAACTCGTCTGTGGTGAACTAGTGTGTTTTTTTATTAGAAACTAATTTTTTTTGAGATTTTGAGTCAACTAATTTGTTTTTTTTTTACCGTTGTGAACATCAAATAGACCTATGATATATTATCTATCTTTTGATACCTCTGAGGAGGACAGGCTTGCAACCAAAATGTAGCATACATATGATTAATAATAAATTATTGCTGTTAGAATGTATTTTGTGTTTTTATTAGAAATTGACCACAATTTGTTCCAAAAAGTAAATTATTATAAAAAAACTTATTGAAGCAAACGGTTTCGACTTTCCTGGACATTATTAGGGTCTAATGACTAATTCAGAGCCGAAACGGATTTTGGTAATAGGCTGCATATAAATACAAATTCTAATCGCTACCTTCGTTCCAGTAACGGGTAGCAAAACAAGAAAATAAAACTTTCTTGATACGTAAACTATGATCAAGTAGTTAAACACTATAAACAATATTTTGTAAAAAAATACAACTGTATTTTAGTAAAAAAAATATTTACATATTTATAAAAAACTTTTCTAATCCGACATATTTTGGAAAATATTTTACATAAACAATAGGGATTATTATGTAAAGCTTTGGGTATTAAATGCTCATGTAGGCAGCCATTGCCTGACAGTTACAGACACTTTAGCTAAAACGTGAGTTTTAAGAAAAGTCTAGCTACAGACAAAGAGAAAGTTTTTGAAACCACTAAAAAGCTTCTGAAAGTAGGCCTATACGTATCTTTCGTGTAATCTATCTATAAATTTAACAATACAATATAAGATACATCTCATAGAACAACGAAACAACTTTTTTACAAATTTATATATATATATATATATATATATATATATATATATATATATATATACAAAAATATAGTCTGGTAAAATATTTTAGGCTATTTGATCGAGATTTAGTTCTTCATTTCCAGACAGTCTGCAATTTAAAAGACAAAACCTAAAACGAAGTTTTAATAAAACGGAAACAACACACAATGTTTATACAATATTCAGGTTAAATTTTCAAGTCAAATCTCTACAACCGTAGCTAGCTATATTTAAAGTTGATAAGCCTATTGTTGTACAGTGCATTTGAAAATGGAAGGTTTCCGAAACGCGTCGCCCAATCTACACTTATAAAATCGTAAAATTATGCATTTTGTACAAATATTTGTTAAAAAATTACTACCTATAACGCTCCTGTGGGAATAAGCGAACCGCATTTGTGGGGATCCGTTAGGGACCGTATAAGGTCCCAAATCGCTGCTATTTAACGTACCCGCATCCAAATCAAACAGGCAGTGTAATTCACATAGGACTACACTTTGAAACGCACTTCACTTCACTTAGGCTAGTTATACATGTTGGATCAACGGATTTACAGAACTATATTTCAAAGGAGAATTTATATAATTGTATTACATTATTGTTACTTTAAAACTGTCATTAACAACCACTTATTATTGTATGTAATAGCAGCTAACTTCTGTTGAATACATTGCAGCGAACTTCTACTTGCAGTGTTTAAAAATGATCGTCAATCGAAATGTTTCGATGAAAGTACACTATAATTCTGTACAAACATTGTGCATAACTTGTTTTACAGTTGTATTAATATTGTCTCAAATTCAATTAAATTTACTAGCCTATAACATAAAACATCACTGCAAGCACTTGATATTTTAGATAACATCGGTTTTCCGAAACGCGTCGGCTGTTAATATTAAAATAAGTTAGGAAAGCCAACTCGCTAACTCATAGTAAATTATAATTATTAATGTTTTTAACAATTTAAAAAAATAACACATAAAATTTAAACCGTATTTAATAGAAACAGATAACGTATTTTTAAAAGGAAAATAACTATACTAATACGAGTTCGCCTAAAGTATTAAAATGTTAAAATTAATAATTTTTTGAACAAAGGTCTTTCACTGAAAATCAGTATTTTATAGCCGAAATGAACTTATAAACGACTAAATACAATTATAAATTTCGCTAGTAATTTGTTGTCTTATAGGTTCTGTTAAAATAGGCTAAGTAAAAAAAACATGTTCAATTCCAGTACAGGTAGAACATTTTTTACGTTTTATTTGATTTCGGTTTCAAAAGAAGTTTAAAAATTTCGAATGCTTTTCAGTTATTAATAATATAATTTAGGATCAGGTTCTTTGAATATTTTATTTTCTAATACTGTTTACTAATATAATTTTGCAATTAATGTTTGTACATGTTTTGTGTATTAATGACATTGTTTAGGTGTACAATTATTTATTTCTAATTATTTCCTTATAACAAATAATTAATAAAACAAGTAAATAAATAAAAGAATGTGTTTATGCAATATAAGGTAAAAAAAACATTAAAAAAGGTTTTTTCCATTTGAAAACACTGGTAACATAATGTCCTTATTAAATTATAAGGCCTTAACGGTGTGATAGTGAGTGAATGAATGCGAAGCGGGAACATGCCAACACGATGACTAGGTGCCACTTCCCAGAATCCCCACTCTTCTATGGGGATTATTGGAGTACTATAACATTGCAGCGGAAGGAAGTAGGTTCATTTCTCTACTGAGAAGAATCGGTGACGTATTTTATCAGTAAACGTCACATCTAGAGGGGTGATAAAGTGACGTCACGCCGGTCACTGGAGAAAGGGAGAGGGGAGACTAAGTAAATATAACACCTTTACGTCTTGAATGAGAAGAAGCTCCTCCTGCCTTCCAATGAGTGAACGGCCCGCTAGCGGGAAAGTAATCCTGATTGGTCAATCCGGGAAAAGCCCCGAGAATTCGTCATCGGGAGACACGTGCTAAGGAGGGGGTGTCACGATAGATTCATATATGTAGTCAGAGGCACAGTGCCATTCAGTTATTTCTATAGTTGCTGTCGGAGGTGTATACAAACTTGTGTTTGTGAAGTGTTTAGTGAAAGATGGTACAAGAAAGGATTTTGTTTGAAATCCAAGAGCGGTTAAGACCGAAAGTGGAACCCGATTTCCATATGAAAGGGTTGTTGGAAAGGGACCAACGCACAGTTTTAAACAGAAGTGAAAGCAAATTACTAAAACACAATGCAAAGGTTTCAAAACAAACCAGGAGAAGAAATAGTAAGTACAAATGATTTTGCAATAATTAAAGATGATTAACCATTACTTTAAAATAGAGTAGGCTATGTGTATAATGTCTTTAATTTTATGTCTTATTTTATTTTCTTATTAATAACAATTGAAATTAATTGTAAACAAACACACGTGTTTTTAAACAATTTTTTGGGCAAAACGAGTTTGAATGAATTAGGTTTTTCTAATTTTATTTAGTTAGGCTAATTGCTCTCAAAGTTTACTGTTTTTATAGACTAAATTATTTTATTTATTTTAGTGTAACTTTTTATTCATTAATTTTCTATTTTCTTCTTATATTAGGTTTTCTGCAAAGCTAATTAACACAGTGTTCTAAGACAACAAAACTGTAACAAAGTGTCCACCTTTAATTAATAACAAAGTTGTTTTTGCCGAAACTATTTGTAAACATTGTTTCAATGTGTTCAACCTAGACAAGAAATTAGGCCTAAATGTAAGACATTTTATAAATAAGGCATTTTAACAATTAATTAAAGCAAAGCTAGAATCCGGCAACAATAAACAATATGGCAATGGTTTCATAACGGTGTCGTTTTTCGGAAAGTTTTGTCGTAAAGTTTGAAATGTGTGTCGGTTGACAAAAACAGTTTTATAACTCGTCTTTGTTAAACTTAATTGTTTAATTAGCCATAGATTTCTCAGCATAGATACATTTATAAAGAGCTTATTGTTTTTACATTATCCAACACTATCATAACAGTATGTGTAAGCTTAACCGTACTATTTTCTTCTTTGTTCACTTGTTAACAATAAAATAGTGTTAATAGATAAAATTAAAAGCGTTTAACATATCTTACCTTAACTTATTTAAAATCCAAGCAAATGTAATTAATGAAAGCCAAAAAAACCTCTGCACAAAATAACAAATACTGAATACGCTCCCTCACGCTACGGTAAAAGAACACCCAAATGTTTTCGTCGTAACATGAGTTTTAGCAAAAGATAACTGTTTATAATTTAGCATCGTACTTATCTCAGTTATTACCAATTCTAAGTAAACATGCTTCCTTTGCATTCTTTATGATTTAGTCAATTCTTTATTTACTTTAAACGTTATCTTACGACGGTACAAGTTTGGGCCTAGACAAATATAGGATGCTTAATTCGAACTCATTAATAATCTCTTGTACACACCGACCGAAACACCTGGTAGGTTTAAGTGTGTTTAGAAGCTAAAATTATTTTTAAAAGTACACTCTACTTAGACAGCTTTTAGTCATGTAATGTTTTGACAAAATGACACTAAACAGCTATTTTATAAAAAACCGTTTGCCTCAGAAAGTTTTCATGCTTGTACAAGCAGATCACTAGATTATTCTATTTAGGTTTATCAAAAATAATAATAAATATGTACAACACTTGTGATATATCTAGTAATAGTTTGTTTAAAAGTTTATTTTGTAGGTTCACAAATTTGTAAAAACAATAAGCCTATATTTATGTCTGTGTGTTGGTTTTGTTTACTTCTAAAGCCAAATTCGTTGTCTTTAAAGTAGCATAGTAACGATTAGGTTTATTTAGAAAATAACAAAAATGTGGAAAAACCATTCAACCAAAATTTTAATTACTAATTAACATGCTAGTAAAATATTGCCAATTAATAGGCTCTATTAATTAGACACAAAACACTGAAATTTAAATAATGGCCTCCTAATTCATTTTATAATCAACAAATTGTATAACCTAAACAGAAACCTTATAGTAAATAATTTGAATCTAAAGCTAAGATATTGTTTGTTATAAATTTTAACATAATAATTAACTAGTTAATTTCACAAAGTTAATTTTGCGTAACCAAGTCTTAATCTTGTTCTGAATTTAATAAATCCGTGAGCAAAACAATTCAGAACGAAGTTGTTTATTTAAAAGAAACCGGGGAATAATTCATTACAAAGTGGACATCCTCAGGTGTTAGAAGTTAAGCTGTTATTTGGGGTATTATTTTCTCAATCTTTAAAGATTCTGTCTAATATTTTTTTAAATTTTGAATTTACTTTACAACTCTGCTGAGATACATTTTTTTATTATTCAGGCCTAAAGTTTTATCGAGTAGACCGAATGTCATTAGACATTTCCGATGAGAAGGGATAATAGTTTAATGTCTTGGCTTTTGTTTAGCTTAACAAGTTTTAGTAACACAGAACTGAGACGGTTTCGTCGATTTGAAAAAGAATTTCCCTGTTAAAAATGTAACACATAATAAACTTTGTTGGAATTAATTTCTTTTTACAGTTGAACAAATGCATAAACGCCCAAGACAATATTCCTTTTTCGGTATTTTAAACTATAGGCCTATTTCCATCATAATCACTATTTTCTAAACAACGAGAAAATTTTGATTTTCGCAAATCTTTTGACAACATAATAAAACGACAGTGTAAATTAAGCAAAAAAATGAATTTACACACATTTAGAAAAGATAAAGTCCAAAAAATGCACGCCAAAAAATGGTAGCCTACTTCTTCAAAAGCATACTAAAATAACCATATCACAAAGATATTCTAAGAGTTTTTTCATAGGCCTATCATCTTTTTGTTATTTGAACAATTAATTTTTTGTAACCTGTTAAATGTTTGTAAAGTATTTTAATTTGAATGTGGTATTTTTCAAAGAGTAGGTCTGAATAAGAAAATAATTCAGGCCTTAAAGGTAAAAGTTAATAGCTGATTGATATATTACATAGGCCTATATGGTGAATAAACTACATAGAAATTATACTAAAAAGTATACAATTTATAAAAATAATAAAAATTTATGTTTTACAGTAAACGGAAATTGTAAATAACTGCAAGTCTTTTCAATATTTTCTATATTAACAATACTGTTTTTCAAACAACACTTTTCTAAATATTAAAACCAAGGAGTTAAAACTTCTTACACCCCTGGCATTTCTTATGTTACAGATAAAAATATTCTTCATTTCATTATAATATTGTCATTTTCCATTGGAGTGTCTTGTATTTATAAAAAGCAGGTTTTAATTTATAGCAGGTTTTAATTATAATCTATTTGTAGCTAGAATATATATTATTTTTATAACCTTATGACTACTATTTATATGTTAATCTGGTTTATCATGACCATCGCTATTGACCAAAGTGAAATAGCCGCTATTTACTTATAAGCAATTTTTGACAGTTTTTGTTTCCCAACTGGAATCTTCTTCAGGAGCAAAAGATGTAGACTATAGGCCTATATAATAGCTCACCTTTTAACTTGGATTCACATATTAAAAGAACAAAAATCATTGTAAACTGACTTCATCAAAAATAAAATCAAACGTTATAATACTTTGTTATTGCAATTTGTGTTGTGTTAATGTTGCTTAAAGTATTTTTGATGCATAACATTATAAAGAATTATTTAGCTACTAAAGAGGGTGATGTTGGGAATGTTAAACATTCTTTTATAAGTAATCATAACTTGTTTCATTTATGTCAATAATTAGTTTTATTGAAGTAAATCATTTAATTAATTTAAAATTGTATACAGCGTGTTAATGTTATTTTAGTTTAATTATTTGAACAGTTTTATAGCATTAGTTAGTACTTTTAGTATGTTAGTCACATTTCGATGGACTAAAACGTAGTTGTACCCGATAAAACTCTTCGGTTCTGCTGGTTGCTATTCCTAAGTAAAGTTAGGCTACTATATGTTTAGTCACATTGCGATGGACTAAAACGTAGTTGTACCCGATAAAACTCTTCGGTTCTGCCGGTTGCTATTCCTAAGTAAAGTTAGGCTACTATATGTTTAGTCACATTTCGATGGACTAAAACGTAGTTGTACCCGATAAAACTCTTCGGTTCTGCCGGTTGCTATTCCTAAATAAAGTTAGGCTACTATATGTTTAGTCACATTGCGATGGACTAAAAGGTAGTTGTACCCGATAAAACTCTTCGGTTCTGCCGGTTGCTATTTCTAAGTAAAGTTAGGCTACTATATGTTTAAGGTAGTTAGTATACAATTAGTTTAATATTTTGTTTTAAAATAGTAATACGCGTAGACAACACATAAGTACTAGAATCCGACCCGCCTAAAATACAAGCCTACAGTGGGTAACAACAATAAACACAAGAACTAACAAAACTTTGTAACATTTTATTTTAAAACCGAATTAAGAATGTGAAACAATAGCTATCAATTAAATACATAAATTACCACAAGTATTTACAAAACAGAAATTGTAATAGTGTTAATAGGCATTGAATCAAACAGTCAATCAAACAACTGACTTTTATTTTACTTGAAACAACGGTATTTTTATCAGTGTGAACACAGTAGTCTGAGACCGAGTGTGATCAACCCCCGCCTTCCGCCCACTACATGAATGTTCTTCTTTCACCTTTCCTGGGTCTTATCTTGTCTATGAGTGGGGGGGGGGGGTTCGGTTGTAATGTTAACAAATTGAAATTGGTTTATTAACAAAGTAGACAGAGGTTTACTCTAATTTTGAGTCTAAACCCCCACACCACCACACTACAGTTCTAGAGCAGTGAGCTCTGGTCTTTATCTTTAAAAAAACCAAAAATCCCAGGTACGTACTTAAACTTTTTGTTTAATGGAACCTTAAACGTGTAGGCCTACATCTCTTAACTCTTACTTTTATCTTTAAAAACCCCTAAAGAGGGGCCTGTACTCTAACTCTATGTCAAATTAACCCCCCTCGACTTCTTGTGTTTTGGAACCACAATTGGACCCAGATGAAGACTTTTGGTTCCATGTTTCATACATAATTCCATTATGGTTAGCACTTGCTAATTTCAGTCTCCTAAATTTAACAAAATTCACAGAGATTTGAGGCGCCGGAATCTATTCCTGTACGTTCTATTCGCTGTTTCTATTCTCCTTAGAGCTAATTTTATATTGGAATACAAAATTCCTTCTTCAAACCTACAGATTCTTTAACAAAAGCCCAAACACTAGAGATTATATTTCACAAACTTTTCTCCATTTAAACTGTTCCCCCCACCCTTTTTCGATGCTGTTTAAATGACATATTTACCTTTTGCTTTATCGTCAGTTTTTCGTTAAATTAGTACCGATTTAAATTGCAGTTCACTTCAGGTAGGGAATTGAATATCTTAAAGTACTGGAATATTTTAAAATGGGTAGTGTCTACTCGTTACCAGCTGTTCTTAAAAGATTTTGCCGTCGAAATGGACACAACGCTCCGGAGGCAAACCGATTGCAGATCTAGAGCGGGGAGTAAAAAACGTTACATTTTAAATCCGGTTGTCGTGGCTACCGCAAGTCTTTATTGGGCGAAAGCGTGGCTAGCTTCTTCGATGTTTAACGGCAAAATACTTTTGTAATTTAATTGTATTATATAAGGCAGTTTGTATTTAGACTGGTTTATAAGTGGTGGTGTGATTCTAATCTACTAACCTCATTTTAATTTGTTTGTAGTATTTTATTTTTAGAAAATAATACCGGGACTCTTCAAAACTATTTTAATAGGGTAATTATAACGATGAAGCTTTTAGATAGCCTACGTCATAATATATTTGGTGTCATTAACTGTGTCAATATGAACAAACGTCATTTAATCGACAAGAAGACCTATCCACACGGATAACCTCTTGCACGTGAAGAGGCTATAATGATAGCCGTAAGTACAAACGCTTTATAAGTACTGTTCTACTCAACGCTTTATAGCCTCTCAGTTTGCTGGTCTACCACGGTTAGGATGTCTAGAGATGGGGATCAAACAGGACAACTCGGAGTATAAGCTTGTACAAAAAGTGGCAAATTTTACTAATCGAGAGAGTGATTTAAAATGATAAGTACTCACAGTAAATATAGTTTAAAGTTAAACGAGAAACAAATTAATGAAAACTAGTTTAGTTTGGTGGAAACTGGATCCAGTTGAAAAAAAATTGCTGTATGAAATGTGGCTTTTTTAAATGAATAGAATTGGTTACGTGATGGCGAATATTTTCGTTTAGATCCATATAATTTCTCATAAAGCCTAAAAAGCTGGACTTTTGGTTCTGGAAATTCATGTTTAAAGAAGTAAAGCCTATTTTCAATCATCATTTAGAGACATATAATACAAATTGAAACATATTTTGCGTTGGAAAGCGGATGTTTATTTTAAAACCTGCGTCATATAAACTAAAAAAACGTTGCTTGTTGTACTTATCTTCAATTCACTGGTTAAACTTTAATTAAATAATACTTAATTAAGTGAATACGTAATGGCTTACTTGTTGACGCGTTTCGGAACAATCGTTCCTTTTACGGAGGGAGGATTTGTTTCGTAAAAGGAACGATTGTTTCGAAAAGCATCAGCAAGTAAGCCATTACCTATTAAATTAGTTAAATATTATTTAATTAAAGTTTTAAAAAAATGTAAAGACAAAAATAAAATCTTTTCCCTCTTTAGCCTCTCGTCAGGCATTAGCTTACAGTTTGAATATAATAGATGTAGTTTATTTCAGTGTTTAGTGCTTATTATAAGCGAAACATTTAAGCAGCAAAACAAATTAGTTTTTAATGACCTATTACAGTTTCCGTTAACAGACAAGATACAACAAAGAATTTTTTATTTAAAATAAATAAAACCTATTCAAAACAAACTTTTTATTTAGATAATTATGTATCTATTTCGATTGCAAAGCAATCAAAATATAAATCAATTCAAAGGAAATTGTAACAAGAATAACTTAAACAAGAATAAGAAGTTTAAGAAGCCTTATTATTGTACAACTTTTCACTCTAGATGATTGCTTTTTAACCGAATTACATAAGGATTTAAATCAAATTTTTATCTAGCTAGGAGGTTTTATTTATTTAAAATAAAAAATTACACTACAGGGGCTCCAAGTTGCTACCGCAAACAAAATACCTTGTTCAGCATGACCGCTTAAAACATAATTTATTTTTTTTCTTTATAAAGAAAAAATGTCAACTTGAAGCTTTGAAAGTTGTACGATTTTTATCACATTTATAAATTTCGCGGTTTATCCACCAAAACTGCCGTAGGTAATCTGTCCTCCTACCCTAGGGGTGTAGAAAAATACTAAATTACACGGCCGAAAGAACAGTTTACATTAAACAATTGAATATCGCAACCGAGCTATTCTGTTAACAGAGACGCGTGTAGTGGAATTTCCCGACACGTTCCCGTAGAACATCCTGTTTCTGTATCGTCTGCCTTTATCTGTTACCTTAGGGAACGAGTAATCTGTAGTACACAAGAAAGCTTTAAATCTGTTTATGATTTCGCACGCTCACGGCTAGGAAGCAACGGGTGTTCATTAATATATTAGCGTAAACAACTGCACTATGATTGTGTTCAGACGTCCAGTCGGGTTAGGGAGACCTAATCTGTTGTGTAAACATTTTGCAAATAGTTACATAAAACAGGTTCACAAGTAAGACCGAAGAAATAAAAGAAAATGCATTTTTATTGAAGAAATAAATACATTCTTTCTCTTTATGAGAAAGAGGTTTTTATCAAATAATTATTATTAAAGAAATTTTGTTTACAGTTTTACTTTTTTTGTTGCTCCCAAGTTGCTTCAAAAAGTGTTTAGCCTTACATAAAAACATCATAGAGCCGCTATCATAGCGGTAGCGTGTAGTTGCAGGTTTCCACACGTCGACATCCTTCTTTTTGATGTCGAAATAAAAACATCTCAGATTATTAACTTGTGCATTATTCCGGACATCTGTATTAGGTAGGGTTGTGACGGGCACTGAATCGTCAGTAGCAGAGTGACTGTGAAACGGTCACATCGTTGTCTATTTGGTTCGTCTTTACCAATCAGACACATAGGCTTCTGTTCAATAACCTCACTGGTCACTAGCAATCGTGTTCACCTCTACATTGCTGTTCGGTCGTTAATGTCCCCTAGTCTTAGGACATTCACTATCTTCACAGCCACCTTGAATTATTTATTCCACTTGTATATTCGCATTTTACTCATATTATGTTCAACAACAGCATTTAACAATTATAAAAACCTTCCTGCCATTGATAACTCTCTTAAAGCAAATTAAATACCATCCTTTAGGTTTTAGTGATTAATTTAATAACAGATAAAAATAACAGAACAAATGTTCTCAATTTCTGACAACAAAATTCAAATCTATTATAGCCAACACTGTACAGAAATGTACGTACACGTATTATATATATACACACATCTATTATACTTTTAGTTAGCTTCATGGCTGCAAGCCTGTATTGTTTTAATAAATTTTGCGAATTATCGGTTTGCCAGAGTTTTCAAAGATTTTCCAAAACCAAATTATGGGTGGTGATGTAGAAAGTCTTCAAGAGCACGGCAAACAGTATAAACTTGTGCGACGCTCTAAAAATTTAAAATAATCCAAAAATAACCTCACTAATAACTTGAAACACTAAAATTTTATAAAATGAAAGAATTATTTTAAGCGAAAGAACCATAATAGGCCCTAAATTACACGACAATATAGCTACAAAAAATAATTAACATAGGTTAGCTGAAAATATAAAATTTAAAACAATATGGTAATTTTTTGACAAGTGAAATGGACTCTATGTTTTTGCATAGCCGCTCAGAACAAGGAGGCTGTGATATAGGCCTATTTAAAGTATCAAGCTTTCATATCGTACAGTAGTAGGCCTTAGCCATAAAAGAAATTTTATCTAGAGCTCTTTTCTAAACGTAAATTTTGTAGGGCCTACTTGAGGTTTTTCGGTTGTACTTCTTAAGGGTTTATTTAATTAATGTATAGCCTACTTATTGATATTATTGACAAAATAACACTACTTGCTGATATTTTTCAGCGAACGCTTTTTGCACTAGATCATTGCTGTGAGTTACATTATAATTTAGTGCCTTGTTTTATAAGAAGACCCTTGATCTTGGAATTTTTCGTGTGTATTGCAAGTAAGGCTAAATGTGTCCCTTTTAAAATTTATAATTAGCAAAAAGTTATTTTTTGTATGTTCTATAGGGGTTTTACGTCACGAAGTATAATCTTTTTGCAAAAATCTTTAACATCTGCTTCGTTGATATTTTAATAACGCTTTTAAAAATAACTATTAAGTCACGTGGACTATGAAACACTTATTTGGGACATTTAGTGCACCAATCCTGTATTTTCAAAAAGTTCCATTTTCTAAATATTCCGTGCATTGGCTAGTCACTAAAACCGTTCTATAGTAGGCTATAGAAGCTTTCCCTATTGTGGCAATATCGTTGGCTCTGTAATTAACTGGCCACTTGCTATTTCTAAAGTTATTAGCCAATTCAATTAGGCCTATTTTAACTTGATCGCGGAGTTACGAGATTTCATTTGGCAAATAAACTACGTAATGTCCGGATATTAATGAAATCCATTTTTCTTCCTAAGGTACCGGGCTACACAGTGTTGTGTAAGGCTATGTTGCTGTAAGAGTGAATTTGCTTGCATTCGGCAATAATAAACCTTCCCTTATCTCGAAGGAAAGTTGTGTTTATTATAAGAAATGCAACACTAAAGTCATTCAGTGTTTGAAGAGCTATGAGCGCATTAAATTATTATTAACTGGCAGGAATCGTGGGTAATAACTAGGACAGAGGCTCCTGCTCTGGGAGAAGGGTAGCCTAATGGAGATCTACTCTGTCCAGGTAACAAGGCCCTTAGCGAGACAGACGATTGAAGAACAAAGCCTAAATTACAAGAAAAGGTCTCTAAAGAGTAGCACGATTTGGGACTTGAAGTAAAAATAAAAATGACGTTATCCAATGAAAACTTCAACGAAAAATACAAACAAACTATTTGTAGGGTTTTGAAAAAAATACTCGAGGGTGCAATGTGTATGCGCTTCCGGCTTGTTTGGTATTGAAACTATTACATTACCGAGAAAGCAGTTATAAATAGGCCTACTGTAAAGTTTACTTGTCAGTCTAGTTTGTAACTTATTGTTTACTAGTTTCTACTTTTGTAATAAGACCCTCTGATGAAGATGATGACATGATCATCGAAATGTACATAAGGGTTTAATCTTAGGTAACTTGTTTGATTAGTTATTTTTGTGATATTGAGGTTGTTTTCATTATTTTCATTGTACTGTAGAGTTTGTAGAGGGTATACAATAAAAAAACGTTAAAGAAAGAACTGACTTCTAAAGGGTGTGATAGAAAGAACGTTTATTTAAGAAAATGTACGTGTAAAGTGAAGATAACACAAATTGGCCTATTTGCGTCACAAAGGACACAATTTTAGAGGGGTTGCTCGTGTGTATCGAGTTTCCAAAACAGGAAACTATTTCATTTTATTTTTAGCAACTCTAGTAGCCTATATAGTTTTGTTTCCGATTCCCGCCTTTAGACATTTGTCAAAGTATGCTTGTCAGCTATCGATTATAACAGACTACATAAGATTAATTCAGTCAGATTCTTGTTTATTCTGAAATTTCTCAGTAATTGTTGACAGTTTCCATAGAAACAATTAAATTTATTTTTATTCAACTTCCGTCTAAATACCTTTTGCAATTGACGTTCGCGTAAGATGTAACCTCCCCTCAGGTGTACAATATAGTACCAAAATACCACTTCACACATTTTTTCTCTCGGACGAATATTCCTGTGTTTGGAGCCATGTAGTCTTCTTTGGTAAATATGATGGAATTAAGATCAATTTTCTTCAAAACAAACCTCTTATAAGGAGCTGTTCGTAGGCTACACTTCCATTAAATTGGAGACCTGTATGGCCAGTGAAGAAAGGTTGACAGGTATATGTTGTGATAATAAAAGACGTAAAGGCGGTGGAAAACACAATGTTCCTTGTAGTATCTGTTTTGGAACGGTAGTCAAGTCTTTTGTCCATCAAATCTGATATAAAGAAAAATTGTAATTTTATAATACCGCACATTTTTTTGGTTTGCAGGTAAATATGTTCAAATTAAAATTTGTAATGATGTGCCATCGTACAAAAAATTGAAAAATTACGAAAAAAGAGAGGCAAGTCTAATTCTAGTAAGCGACCCTGCATACGGGATGGTATAATTCCCCAAATTTTAGGTTACATTTATTTTCTATTTCGTAATTTATTCTTAATAGTTTTGCTGATCAAGTCGGATGTGTTTGCATCTCTTTGGCAATCTAAAAGGGTTTATATTATTTTATCAACTCTCCTAGCTATATCAGCCTCCCATTTTTGTCAAATTTAAACAGATTCACAAGAGATTTTGATGAATATTATAATTTTGTTAACGTAGCTTTAAACATATCAGTAAAATTAACTCTCTGTATTTAAATTCAACATCCTCAGCTCCCACAAAAGGCGTTATAACGCACCCTCACATTGAGTTTAACTGATATATTTAGCACGGTTCATCTGTACCTTTTCTGCCCTCGTCCAGCATCTAATTTATCCTTAATTGCTTCTACACGTTTTCTCAGTTCATTTCTCTAATTGTTTAATGTGTGTTTCCTAATTAACATGATGCTGTCTACTACACCACGTTAATAGCGAAATAATCGGTCTGATAATTCTAGAAGCTCTCTTCATAATTTCTTTTAAACGATAAACCATAAATTCTAAACCAAAATGACCTAGGGCGGTACCTGGCCCGGGTATTCCAGTGTAAAATGTCCCAACTAAGATTTGTTAGGAAACAAAAGTATGTTTTTAGTGTTTTCCGTGTGGTTTTTAGATATTTATGATAGCTTTTTTAGTGTCTTTTTGTTTTTTACCTAATTTAAAGACATAAAATGATAAATACAAAATTATCTTTTCCAAACAAAAAGAACTATGCTTATCCTAAGAACTTATCCTTGAAATATAAAACGTTTGAATTGACCTTGAACTGTAAAATGAACAAATTCGAATATAGGCCTAACCTTTATTATTTGTTTGTAGTTTACTAAATAAAACCTAGACTAATAACATTTCTACGTGCAATGCCTTCTTGTGTGTGTATAGTCGCAGTCGATAAAATTACTACATTTATGTCACAAAAATAAGTCGGGCAATAGGATTAGGCAATTTTAATAGATCACGTTTCTTCAATTTCAGAATTACATAGGCCTACACAAAACAGTTTTCTGTTTGTTTTTTTTAATATTAGAACATTTCCCCTTCAAATTCCAAAATGATAAGTAAAAGATTTTCTTTTTATATGAAGTACCGTGGGGGTATCCAGGTCTTTCTAGGGTTTACTTGCTTGCTTTTTGTTAGATTTGTTCTTTCTACTACATTTTATTCGCGTTCATTTTGTCTTTTAATTCTGTACCTTCTTCAAGAACACTAAGTCATTTGTCTATCAGTTTCTAAGATTTAGTTAGCATATTGTAGCAGATATTTTAAGACTTTAACTTAATATCAAATTAAACTTAATAACTAAGTATTACCTTGTTAAAATTGTTCTAAAAATATATTACTAAATTACATGTAAGCTTCTAAATTATGAAGTTCTAAATTTATTTTGCTTTCAAATGTGTAACTAAAATATAGGCTACATGGTTTCTTAGACTCACTAACCGTTTAAATTCGTTTTTACCGCTCAGTTAGATAGTTCGCCGCCGTGCCCTACAATTTTGAAAATCCCCAAATTAAAAGTATTTCTAATCTAGCTTGCCAATAAATATTCACCGCAAGCGTATATTTGTGACAAGTCTCACACTTTCGTCTCAAGCACGCACGCACTCGCGCACTCGCGCACTCGCGTTACCATTGACGTGGGAACGGTAAGCAACGAGCAAATGCCATAAAGTACACCGCAAGCCAAGAGCGAGCGCGACTCCGTAATAGCCGACAAGCATGTGACCTTCACGTAACGATACGGGTGGCCTAAGCTAAAGCAGATGTCACCACTACAAAATGATGGATTGAACAAGTCATTGCGACTTTTTTATTCGGCCAAGCTTCATTATCACCAAAAGGGTATTTCCATCTTGGAAAGGAGTCCAGGCCGCCTTCTCATTGACTCACTCACTGACCACTCTTCCGTGAGATTCGATCCCATTTAATGGCCGATAACTGCCGTACCCCTTTTGTTTTAAACTTTTTATGGTTATTATTTCTTTTGTTTTAAATTATATAATATCCGTCTAAACTATAGGTTTACAAATTGAACAAGAAATAACATGGCCGCCGACCACGGAACGGTTGACGTCGCTTTTTACTATTACACTCCGCTTCTGCCTGACGGATATCTCTTGATAAGATGTTTGCCTATTTTCAACACAACAATTAGGTCTACTGAGGAGTAAAAAATTATTTTCATTATTAATTAATACATTGTATTTTAGGAACCAAAGTAGTTATTTCGTATTTGAATAAATAGTAGTCTAAATACTAACATATAAGTTTTAATAAGTAAACGCCCCAAAAATAATATAGGCCTATTCTTGTTATTCCCACGTAAATTTCGAACAAAATCAAGCTATTTTTATTTAATGTTTTGTTGCCTCTGATGATGGTTGCTTTGCTTCCGAAATGGGCATTTTGTCTTACTACCCTTATATTCACCAGCTTTTCAGAACTACTGAAATCTTTTATGGTGAAGAAAATTAGATTTAGTATCTATTTTAATTACCACTTTTGAGATATTTTACACTTTTAATCGAAAAATCAAAAATCTAGAAATAAAAAATTCAAAAACTCAAAACATACACTGTCCGCAATAATATAAAGGAAAATTTAAAGAAATGTTGGCGGTAATTTGAACAATAAGAGCTAAAAATCTATCTCAAATTAATAAACGAACAAGTCTGAAGTAACCATTGCGTTCCAATATTTATTAGACCTATAATTTAAATGAATTATGAATATACGAATCCCTAGATTCAAAATATTACGAAAATATGTAAGCCATACTCTTAAGTCATGTATTTCTTAAGCTGAATTCTTATATAAAGAACGACACTTTCTTTAGTCCTTAATAGAGAGTAGGTCTAGCTTCAGGTATAGGGCCTACTCTAGTACTCACAATCTTTCCCCATTTTTCGTAAGCAGGAGTAATGAAATTTAATTTTAATATAAACTATCTTGGTTTGTAATAGAAACATTACAGTAAGCAAAGACAAAATCACCCTGTAATAAGATATTTATCATGTCAACCCTCTTTTTACGACCTGCGAACCCACACAATCATACTTTAAAATCAGATTGTTCCATACATTTAAAGTGTTATCGCCAAGATAGAAGCACTCTCGGGCATGGTGTGTAGCTTATTCCTACATAAATATTGAAAGAAAATTAACTTACTTTCCGTTTAAACCTAAACTGGCTAAATAACATTTCGCTTTGATCTGTAACGTTTATCTGGTGGTATAATTTGCATTCTTCATATACCTTTTCCACTCTGCTGTTTTTAAGGCAGTCTGTTCGTCTTAAACTTTACCATAACTACGAGCTACCAGCAGTCACACTTTAGCTTACAACAAGTATAATTCCGTTTTATAATAATTTACACTTTTCCCAGATCGTCATGTTGAGAGAAGAAGGAAATTTAAAGGCTTGGTTAGCAAGCCTCTCGTGCAAGACATTATGAATGGATTTTAATATACTTAAGAACAATCTGGGAAGATGAGAGAATTGAATATTAGGATAGAACGGTAGGCGATGGTAGTCTAAGGGCTTTTAATAAAGTAATCGAAGTGAAGAAGCGCATCCGATATAAAGAATGCGATGCAAGACCGCTAAGAGGATGGCATGATATTCGGAATGTAAGGATTAACAGAGGAATGATGAATTAGCGGACATTAGCCGGTAATTACGCATCGTTATTGCGGTAGGTCGACACATAGCTGTAAAAACGGATAGCAATTGTGCAGACTTGTGTCTTCTTGTTTATACTTTTTTCAATGGATACAGTGTTTGATCTCTACCCGGAGACTGTGCTCTTCGTCAATTTAAATTCTTTCTTATAACAGCACGTACGGTGAGTGGAATAGCTCACAAAATCTTAATCTTTTTTCCCCGGTTTAATGGATT
The DNA here is from genome assembly GCA_036971475.1 of Prosapia bicincta. Lineage (NCBI taxonomy): Eukaryota > Metazoa > Arthropoda > Insecta > Hemiptera > Cercopidae > Prosapia > Prosapia bicincta. The sequence goes on from JBAIZL010000001.1 coordinate 380,541,608, forward strand.
CTTTTAATTGGACGCTCATAGTATTTACTGTATAGCGTTTTTGATATGGTTAGGTGAGAGTGGTACACACCTGGACAAAGAAGTCGGCGTTTGCTTTTAAACTGTTATTTATTGCTCGTGACGAACCCTTCGCGATCGGCGGGCTTACGGGTTTCTAATCCATTACGGCAACTGTACACGTCACGACTTTAAGGAGTGTGTATTAGAGAGAGAAGAGACTTTTATATGTAAAAGAGTAGAAAGAAAAAAAACAAAAGAGTCACAATTGGAATAGAATACGGTATTAGTCTGATTCCGTCATTTATACCGAATTCTGCAACAATAACAGGCCTTCTCTGAAAATGTACGTCGGAATTAAAGTAATACTAATATGACATCTGTGCGAAGCTTTAGGATCACGCAAGCCAATCGATCACGAGGGCAATCAACAGGGCAATTTAATGAAGATATGAATGGTGAAGACGTTGAATGAGTATTAGAAAGAGAGCACATTTTACGATGTTGAAATGACTGTTATATTAAAAACTTAAATTTTTAGTGCATTAAATAAGCGAAAAATAAGAATAGAAATTATTGTTGAGTAAGGTCAAATAAAGACTATAACGGGTAATGGTAAAAGTTACAAATAGTTAAATAAGGCACTGTGAAAATGTGTTCTGGAAGAAAGTGTAACCTTAGAGAAATAGGTAAAAATATATTAGCAGGTAGGTAGTAAAAATATAATCTATTCATATACTTTCATAAAGCCTAAAACGACGTGTTTGCATGCGTCTGTGTGTATTAGCTCGCACCCATTTTCAAGGATAGGATCCAGAATATTACACTACTGTAAAAGTCGCTGTAGATGTACTCTTTTTGGGGGCCCTCCTACGCAGATACAAATTTATATAAACTGAATGCATTTTTTTTAACCAGACTTTTCGAATAGTTAATTAAGTTTTATTGTAGGTATAATCATTATTGACACTTGGCGTTTATAGCTGGACTTATGAATCAGTCATGCACTTTATATGTAAGAGTTACTGAACAAGGCACCTGTTAACTCTCAGAGTTTACTATACAAATCTATATTTCAGTATTATTTTCAGAATAATTGTAATCATTTCATCTTTTTTCTACCATACCAACTAGTTTTAACAGAACTGTATGTTGTTTCCTTACTAACAAACGTTTGTTTTCCTTCCCACAGGATTAGGACAAGCGCTAGCTCTGGGCGCCTGTTTATTAAGCATAGTCAGATTCCCGTCAGTGATGTCGTCCCCGACACGGCGAAGCGTCTACGAGCATGAGATGTTTTGGGTGAACCCTTGCGGCGGCGTCCGAAACACGGACTACGAGTCCAGCCCCGACTACGCCAAAGGTACGACAAGCATAGCAGAGGTCCTGGACACAATCATTTTACCGGCGAATCTCTCCCTTACGCAAGCCCAACTCTTCAGGGACGAATACGTAAGTCTCAAGTTACATCAGTCAATTAACAATTATTAAAACCTTATCTTACTGTAGTTTAGATTAGGAAGATTACGTTATAGTTCCAATGGAGTCATTCACCCCTTTACCAAAATTTCACTCAATTGTATTTTACTGTAACACTACAAAATTGGTTATACTAGACATTGTTTAACGTAAGTGCATTAGAAAGCAGTCAAGTTGCTTCTCACGTGGGCCATGATTTTACATCCCTTTAAAATCTTGTCGCCGGGTTAATACCATATTTTGTGTTCAAAAATCAAAATACTGCACTAATAAACAACCCTATACCACCCATCTGTCAATCAAAACGTTACAAACCAAAATACTCCACAAATAAACCACCCTATACCACCCATCTGTCAGTCAAAAAGTTACAGCCCTTCTTGATCTAGCGTTTGCCAATATTCCGTTCTATTAATGCTATTTTCTCTCTTTTATCTCCTGTTTCAGACATTAATGTTGGTGTAACCAAAAGTCTGAACTTGTTTCTAAAGTTTCCTTATCCGATTTACTTATCCGAGCAAAGCTCTTGGGAAATAATACGGATTGTATGTTTATTGTGTGAATAATGGATAATATTTAATGCAGGATGACTAGCCAATATATTAGTTTTCGATCTTTATACGCCCTCATTTGCACACGGATATTATGAGCTATATCTTAACCAAACCTAAATTGCAAAAATTAATCTGTTCCTAAAACTGTCAGATACTTGTATTGTTTTCCAGTTTTAGCAGTGAGAAAATATTTATTTTGTAAACATTTACTATATAGAAAAAAAAACATTTATTAGTGTGCTGTTTTGGCGATGTCCAAGTGCCTCTGCTTAAAATGGAAGCTATACGTATAACAACGGACGCGAATTTTACTCCATTTCTAGCTCTAACCACTGTCTCGAACGCTGTCCGTATGACGAACACAGTTTCCCCATGAAAGAGGAAGGGTCGCAAGGCATTGGTCTCGGACAATACGCAGTTGGTCGCTAGTTTATGCGCGCACGTTCCACTTTGCAGGAAACCGCCGAAGACGTGCCGCCAGCCATGGCCACTGAACTAGCTGATGTTAAATTAGGTCCGGTCACAGTTACACCTCCGTCAACAATATCAAACGCCCAGTGTCCGGTTTCGGTGTCAACACGTTTGTTTGTGTGTCGCGTTTCAAGGAAACAAGATTTGGAAAAGTAAATATTTACGGCGAGCCGTTACAATTGGCAGCGAAATTTAGAGGTTTTGCAGTAATTGTTCTGCTACTCATAATAATGTGATTTTTTTAAAACCTTAATTCCTAATAGATGGCGCCAGCGTAAGATTTTGAAGTGTCAGGATGTACGGATTTTTAGTAACACTGCATAATAATTCAGAATTCGCAACCTAACATATGACTTCACATATTGTTTTTCATTAGTATTTTCTACTTTATGTAGAGGTTGTGTTTATTTACCACATAACGTATGATTTTATAAAACAGATGTTCCCAAATTTTAGAGGTTAGGTTTTTTCTTTTTAAACACATAACATATGGTTTCATTCAGCAGCTGTTTTCAGCTCTAAAGGTTTTGTATGTTCACCACTTAAATTATTATTTCATTTATCAGATGTTTTCAATTTTTAGAGGTTATTAATCCATTTTGAAATAATAATAAGCGTATTTAAATCATTTGACTCAATTATATTCGACAAATAATTATTATTTATTTATTAATATATATTAAATTGTATTCATTTATTTATTATTATTTAATAATTATTTTATATGTTTAAAGTTTAAAGATAGATTAAAATTCAGAATTTAAATTGTGTTGAATAATATTCACTTTTTTAAAATGTATTGTTTTTTTTATAAGAAAAAACATTATTTTCGAAAACGTTTTACTGTTAATAATTAAAACGCCATAAACAAACACCATAGTTATGATTGTTTTTCTAAAAGGGTTACTATTTATTTTTTTTAATGATATGATTATTGAAATGACCACTTCTTTATTCCATCTGCTTCACATTTGTTAAAGTTGACCTTGTGGCAATATTTTTATTAGATGAACAAGTACCAGCAATTTCATAAAATAATATTATCCCTCAGTTATGTAAATAAAAAATAAGTGCTTTAAATTAAAGAAAATCATTAAATATTTTCTAGTATTTATATTTCAAAAAGCTTTTAAATTTGAAAAGATTGTGTCAAACCCGGAACATTTTTAAAAAAATAATCAAATATCCAACTATTTCCCTTATTAGCTGACTACAGCTCCTAAGAATCTTGATAGAAATATTATTTCAGTTGAAAAATATATTTTTCTTAACAGGATGTGAAATTTAATAAAAATGCTAAACTCCCGTACACAAATATTACGTATAGTATTTAGTAACATAATTAGGCTATTTAGAAATATAATTAGTATACTTTAAAGCTCCTATTCAGTGTACTACACTCATTACAGGCTAGAGTTCTGTAAATAGGCTACTATTTTTAGTTTTATGAGGACCGGTTTTTAAGACTTTTCGCCTAGTTAAGATAAGAGAGAAGTGTGAATAAATGTAGGACTAAGGTAAGAAACTAGAACCCCCTGGTAGAGGTTATAGGACAGATCATGACGTCACTTGTGAAGGATGCCTACTTTCTATTGGGGTCGTAAAGAGGTTTACCTCTTGCTCCCACAAGGAGGGATAAGTAAAGTATGTTTAGTTAATTGGAGCTTAACTAGTGAGAGCTATTTACTAGCCAAACACTGAGGAAGGCGATATCGTCGCCGAAACTAGTCTGTTGTGACCTAGTGTGTTCGTTTATTAAAAACTAATTTTTTGTGATATTTTGAGTCAAGTATTTTGTGTTTTATCGTTGTAAAGTAGATGTAATTAGGTAAGACAATGAAATTGACACAATGATCCTCGATACTGTAATGGGCAAAAGTAGGGCTAGGCCTGTTTATCAGGAATATATTTGCTCTCAACCGGAAAGAAGATGTGAAGCAGGGTGAATAAAATAAAAATATTTCAACTGTTGAAATCTTTCTCTAATATTAAAGCTAAACATTTGAAATTAGAAGTGACATTTTCTTATTTAATATTAATTCACTCCTTCAAGTATTTAAATCCTTAGGCCCCATCGGTATTCATAAGAAAAATAAAAAAACATTCCATACCGCGAAATTACTGTTCAAATTGCCATTTTAACGCACGGGTAGGACGGGCGAGGCGTGGAGTCGAGAAGTGACTTGTTTTCCGAAAGCGTGTCTTCCTTCCGGTCCATCGAAACATTTCCGGCAAATGTCTGGCTGATGTCCGCCCATTATGTAGACACATCTTCCGCACGCATACTGTATAGATCTACTGGTACGCTAGATATGTCCCAAACCATAAAACGCGACGCGCCACGCGCATACTGATGCGGCCAGCCAGTCTGGTGACACTGTTTACGTGAGTGTATAGAGACGTGGTCGCTGTAATTACAATTAATGGTGATACGGTCGTTGTAAGGACGCGCAAAGGTATATATCAAAAGCGCTTGAAATGTTTTTCCAAGTTAAATATAAAATGTTTTATGTACTTGATGTTATTAAATTAGTAAACATTTTGTAAACTTGAACAAACGTAAAAAATTACAATTATGAAGAAATTTAATTTTAAAGTAATAAGTTAAGCATTTATTGTGTCCATGTGTCCTCGGAAGTACAGACCCATACGGAAGATTCTGCCTTTAGCTGCCTCTCAAGAATCTTTCTCCAAAACACCTTTGTCATACCCACCCTTTAAATCACTTAACCAATCTATAGATGTTTCCGATTTTATTGAATTTTGTAGTTTCAAGGCCCACTATCATTCTAATCGCTTATGAAAAGCGAAAAAGGATTTTGAATGTAGGTGGGATTGAGGTAGGGACAATAAACCCTCTGTAAAAAGATACAAGACAGGGTATCAAGAGCCAGAGTTGCGCATCTGAAGTAGATCTAAACTTGGTATCATAGTTTGTGACTATCACAGTTTGTGCCTATCAGTTGCGCCCCTTTGTAAGAAGAATGAGAAAATTAAATGTACTAAAGGAAGGACATAATGTTTCCCTGGTACTGGAAATAAGGGAAAATTATAGCATCACGGCTACAGGGTTTAGTACCTGTACCAACTCTACCAAAGTTATAAAAAGGCTTTTAGCCCTTGGGCTCTTGCAAACAAAAGAATTAGAAAGCGTGAATGTATTTAAGAACTAAGTAAAGTAGATATAACGACCCCCCTGGTATAGAGAATAAGGGAAATTTGTCTCTAAGTTGATATACCTTAATATAAAAAGAATTCTTACCGTTAACCGTATTTTTTAACAGAACTAAACAAGACCAAATGAAACATGTCTTAGTTCCAAATAAAACAAGTCTCTATTTGTCAAATCCGTATTAAGATGCTTTTGAACGCAATTTTTCACTTATTTTTTTTTAATGTGTAGCCTAATAACAGGTGTTGAATAGTTATCGTATAATGAAGAGTTTCTTTAAACCAATGAAATTTAATATTCGATGCTATTGCAGTTTTGGAAAACTTGAAATTTTGGGGAACTCTCCGTTCAAATTAAAACTTTTAAGTTGATTTATATCGTCGAAAAATTGTACAGTTTTTAATGAATGTTTAAAATGGATTACATTCTTGTGCTAAAGAAATACCGTGTATATTTATTAGTTAACTTTTCAATTTGTTCGACTATCAACAAAAAAAAGCAACCGTTTCAGATGTGGGACGAAAACAACGCGTTAGCCAAAACACCTATTCGACACGTGTTTAAACCCACGGCGTGGGCGTTGGACAACCTGATATCACTACAAGATACAGATTCAGAGAAAGCAGATACGAGGAATGTGTCGGACGGGAACAGACTGCCCGTCGCCACCTGCAGTCCGCGTGGGTCAGCGTTATTGCCCTAGGCCTACTGCGCACTGCGTTTTAACATCGGACGATCCAAGTCTTGGGTTGCAGACGAGGTTCTCACGGCCGGGGCACGTCTGTAAGTTCACGCAGTTTGAGAGTAGGAGGCAAATTTGGTGGTCGACAAAATGTAGAATTCTTTCAAAGGTTAAATGGCAACTGAAACATAAATGACGAGCCTTTACAATAGAAATTTGCACTCAGTGCTAAGAAAATTTCAATTTTCCAAAAATGAGTGTATGTACTATAGTAAATGATAATTTTAATTTAACAATTCACCCCACAATTATGCAAATCTTTTCTTTATCTCTTCATTGTAAACCAAATTTTCCTTTTGTTTTGTCTTATAATACATTAACATTTAAAATATTTTCAATTCAGTATTCTGGACCTTCAAATTTAAATATATATTTCTTTAAATGTCAAATACCCCAGCATTTATAGTTCTTTTAAAATATTTCAGAAATTTATTTTTTCTATTAATTATACTTGATCAGTAGACACGTCCATACAATATCTTCAACGTCCATCAATCAACTTGAAACAAAAATTATTGCTTCAGGTGTGAATGCCCAAGTTATGAATAACCATGTTATGAACGCCCAAGTTATGAAGACTCAATATATACATATGCATAACAAGTTATTTGGGTAAATAGCCAAAAACCTTTTATATAAGAAGCTCATAAAATACCCTGACCAAAAACCACAGTGAAAACCTACTTTCAATTTTTATGAAATTCTTGTGGAATGCCTATCTTCTGGAAACTCTGTCTTCTGAGATTATTTTGGATATACTCTCGTATTTAAATGATTAATTTGCAATAACGAAATTAAGCTGGACGCCTTCGTTAAAAAGAAAGGTGAAACCGAAAATGAGAACAAGAAATCAAAATTGGAAGAGAAACTTCAGTTTTGCGTTGAGTGTGTTAAAACGCACACACATTAAATCCTGTGGCACTTTTGTTATTTCTTTAATACTTAATATTAATTAGGGACAGTGTTATTTTGTACGCTCTTGCTAAAAATAAAACAGGTTACTGTTTAAGGAATCTCTGACAGTTTAGATTCTTTTAAATTTATATTGCATACAATTACTTACTGTTTTTATTATACGCTATGGATTACTAAATTAATAACGGAAATATTAACCACAGTAAATATAGCAAGGAACGCGTCAGCGTTCCAGCGCGCATCGTCTGGCTTTATTCAGTAGGTTTTTAAAATCAACGTAGATCGACTTCTGTTTGTACGAACAAATTGGAATTAGGCAATTAGAAACTGGAATTTGACGAATATTAAATGAGGGAGTGCTGTGGGCGAGAAACCAATGCTCCAGATACGTCACTAAACTGACTCACCAACGCCTCCTCCGTGTATTGTATCCGATGGAAAACTACCGTCAAAATGTGTTAGACAGGTGGGCTCAGCAGGAGCTAGGCCGGTTGTATATGGGCATGATATGGAGGCCTCGGCGCGCGGCGGTGGGATCTTGAGGACGCTGTTAGTAACCAATTACATTGTTTTGCCTCGTCAATTTCTATCTTAAAGTAAGGGGACACAAATACAACCAAATAAGTCCGTAGAGGATCTGTAGTGTTTAATGCCAGCCAACAGCGCAGACGGAAGTCCCTTCTGGAGGGGGTGCTTTATTGACATCATGCAGGATAGAGGATGTCATATTTTCCTAGAGGAGATCACATTCGTGATTCAATGCATTTTTTTTTTTAAATTAAATTACATTTACGTCATTCTATCACTTTAAAAAGAAAGTAACAAAATGACAAAGTTATTATTATTATTTTTAAAATATATTCCATGTTTAAAGAGTGCTCAGTGAACATTAAATTTAAATACACGAGCAGAGTAAATATCACTCATTTTTTTAGTTTAACCTAAACGTTTACAAAAAACAACAGTCATAAACGCGAATTAAAATTTTCATTTTAAGAATATATAGAGTTACGAGATTCTTTATAGTTTGTCAAGCAAGTACAAACTTCTTCAATAAAGTTCTTCGAAACTTTTATCTTCTTTTATAGTGATTGTATTGTAGTAAGTCCACACTTAGTTCATCTAAAGTTCCGTAAAGGAAACATTTACTTCTGAAATATGTGACCATATATATCAATCCTTTTAAAAACATTTACGAGTTATCTGTTAGCTATCACCTCATTGCATATCTAAACTATCTGGAAATTTAAATATTTGAATTTCTTAATCAGAGTTCGAAATTAATTTATTTGTTATAGGCCTAAAACTGACCGATTTAATATATTTTCTTTCAATGACACAAATTTAAAAAGTGTTTTGTAGTTTATAGGGGGGGGGAGAGTTATTAACCCCCAATGCGGCTGTCGTTTAACTTGTGGACATCTTGTTTTTATGGACCAAAAAAAATTTCGAAAATAACTTCCCTATAAGTTTCTGTCTACACCAAAATTGAAATTTAACGATATTATTAACAAAATTCATTTCTATTTAAAAAAACAAATACTATATTTTTACAGGAAATTTTGTAAACATTCCATAGATTGTAAATTGGTTCCTTAATCATAGTTCTAGTTCCAATTTCAATCTAGATAATAGCAGAAACAATTCTCATCGGAAAACACTTTAAGCAAATGTTTTCAACAGCGTTGAAATTTTGCTTCTTTGTTTGATAAGCCTCTCGGAGCCAGCCGAGTTTGTCGCCCTAATAGGACTAAACGTTTAGACACACAAACGCGCCCAGCTTTGTTCTTCCGGTTTGCGTAGCGACCGGATATTGGGACCATCGCCGGCTAAACATCGCCAGCCTTCAGCTCGGTCTGTCTGTCCATAGCCTTCATGATTTAAACGATTTTAATAAGACAGAGGTGTTTGCGTTGCGAGCTCCAGAGACTTGGTGTTTGGACAGGCGAGTAGTCGATTCTCCAAAGGGTAAACCGTCAAATTTTCAAAGCCTCTCTAAAATCCGCAAATATTTAAAAACATTATCTAGGGTTTATCTTTTGACAACGCATCAAGACGAAAATTTGAAACTATTTTATAAAATCTGTTTTGGATACGCTGCTATGTGTATATATAAATCTAAATCTGTCCGTCCTTAAGAGGCCCAAATTGGTTCCAGAATATTTTGAACGATTTTCAATCGTTTTTTCAATCATTCGTTCTTTCAGTGTTCAATCTTTCTATTGTTATTTTTTAATATATATTTTGTTTTTTTTAAGAACACATAAATAGAATTCATTCGTGGTTGATTTTTCTTCGACCATCCAGTTTATACTAAATAATAAGCCATTCGTGATATTTGCCGACGAAAATGATCACTTGATTAAGAATATCGAATAAATGTAATTAATAGGTTTATATAAAATTTAAAATAAACCTAATAAAATAACTGACGTAATAAATTCAATTAAATGTAATGCGATTATTTCCCATATATGCGAGTTATAATTACAATAATTTTCTATTTAAATTTAAACGAAATCGATATAAAAAAAAGTCTTGTACAAGCCTAAAGGTGTTATTACTTGAAAAATTGGAATAAAAATTTAGAATTATATGTAATATACTATAGTAAGATTGATATTAATATAAATTAATACGTGTAGACTATTAATTGATGAATAATATTTAATAATATGTTTTCATTTTAATGTAACACAAAAATGTAATATATCGTACGCGTTATAAAAACAGCAGCATGAAATCATTCTTTATACCTAATTTAATTAAATATACGGTATTTCTAGATGTATAGGAAAATAATTTCGCGTATAACCAATTCCCTATATAGAAAATAACTCACACATAAGTTGTAACTGATGAGAAAACAGTTGTTAACGTAATGTTTAATAGGGTTTGACAAAAACGAAAAACTTCATAATAAAGCCCGAGTTTCGCTTCAGGAAATCGTGTTTTTTATACAGGCCTACGGACTGAATGTTTTTTTTGCTGCCCAAAAATGTCAGATAAGCTTTTGCAACACGTTTTGACCTTAAAACGTTGGTGATTCATGTAATTATTTTTGTTTTCATAAAAGTTGTATATATTTGTTCAATTGTCATCAACGGTTTGCTTAAAAAGTCGTATTTTCGTGAGCTACTCTACTCTTTAATAAAAGAAACAAAATTTTAATAAATTAGTCAATTTGGTGAATCTTACATCGTGTTTCTACCCACCAAAGAAGGTCCCAAGATAATGTTTAGGAGGACAAAATAGTTGTTGGTTGACAAAAATGACAAACTTTATAGAATCCTTAGAGGCCTATATTTGGCGTTAGGAAATTTTTGTTTCATGATAAGAACTGAACAGTTGTTTTCTGCATCCCAAAAGTATCACGCACGCTTTTACTAGTTCCGAAGTTAAGACTTTGGCATTTCTTTTTTTTGTTTTCTTTTTCATATGACGTTTGAGGGTAGCTTACAAAGTCGTATTTTCGTTTGTTACTTTACCCTTTAATAATAGAAACAAAGTTATAATATATAAGAACAAATCTGTAGATGTTATTTCGTTTCAACCCACTATAAAAATCTCCAAGATAAAGTTTGGTTCTTTGTAAGTAAAATCACAAGTATTGTGAGCTGTTGCAGTAAACTTGAGCCGTTGCAGTAATGAATTGTTCCCGCTACACGTGTGGGAGGAGCGGACCTGTGTCATCGTGTTTGCAACTGTTTACAAATAAGCGATCCGCGGAGCCAGCGCTTTTCCGGAACCCGAAGCTTTGCATCAATGAAACAAACATGCAACTAAATGCGGTAATGAAGTCATCATTCAAGTATTGCCAACAGAACCTCTAACGCTGCACATTGTCGCCATTGTCACATTTTGCCTTTCTTTTACGAAGCGAAATCAAACGGCGGAATTTGTCGTACGAGCGACACCTGTTTTCTTATCAGTGTAAATTAACGGAAAGAATGAAGACATGAGTGGCGTGACCATCCTACGTGAGACGTGATAACGTGCCAGGCGGAAGAATGTGCGGACGGGCTTCCTGTTAAAAACAAAGATGGAAGGGGTTTTGGAATGGTTACTCGAGAGTTGTTTCCTTCAGCCAAACGCGGGGTAGTTTAGAAAGTATTGAATCAGATGCTATTATCAGCTGTTTTGTAAGAATAGTTTAATTCTCTTGACAACCACCCTTAATGGTTTAGAACAACGTCCTCGCTATAGGATATTCTAAAATTCACACAGGCTTCTTTTATCATCCTTAACACAAACTACCTTTTTTTGTTAACTCAAAGTTATATTTGGTTAATCTTTGTTATTCTCGCTATATAGCGGTTTGAAATTTTAAAGCAGTTCTCTTTTGTTTCGAAAACATTTCTCACTTTGACGTATTTTAATGACCTATTTTAATGCATCCTACTTGTTAATTCAGCCTGCATAAAATCACTACTTACTGATGTTTTTCTGCAGACGCGTTTTGCACTAGAATACCAGTGTATAATTCAAAAACAGTTGTGAGTTTACTGTAAAATATCAGTAGGCCTACGTAGAGGTTTTTTTGCCAAGTGAATTAATGGGGAAAATTAAATATTACAGAAATCCCAAAATGTGAAACCCAAAAACTGCAAGTACTTTTGTGGTTTCTTATAAAATCAGTAATTTTCTAAACAAAGTTCTTGAGCATTATGGTATGCTTAAAAAAATAGATGTTCCGTCACTACAATTAAAATTCAAGTATTTAACTCAGATGTTTTGAGTTTTATTCATTAAATTTCCTAGTGCACGTTTGTAAAATATATTGTCAACGCAAGGAAAATTCAAAATTAGAAATATCTTTATAAAAGCCCCGTATCTTGATCTTTGTAGGCGAAGTTACGCAATATTTTAATTGAATTTAATTTCAAAATTTTTTACATAACTTTTCTACCAAATCTAAAATTTAAATTTCTTCAGCAGTGTGTTAAGCAAAAAACGCTAAAAACCATTAATCAGATAAATTTTGCCAAATAAATAAATTCATACAGGTCAAGTCCTGGAACTAGTCTTTAACAGCGAACTTGTTGTTTTGCTTCATCCACTGGCTTTCTGTTATTTGATTTCTAAGGCTTGTTATTTACTAACTGCGACACGATGTGCACGTTTGACATTAAAAGCTTTCGATTCACAAAATTTTCCAGCGAGATTTACCTACTTGTAAGTACACGCATTGAACTATACAATAATTTGTGATTCTATACAGATTTTTTTTATTACTCGTAGGTTATTCTACATGTTGTATTCATTTGCTTTTATTCTATTAAATAAAAATCTTAAAAAACAATAATAATTATCACATTATATATACATTTTTGTATAACAGGCGTCTAACACTTTTTATAACAAAGTAAAGTTCAATTGAACCCCTTTAATTAAATTTGTTTATTAATAAATATTTAAACATTATACACAAGTAGAGAATGCGTGGGTTGAGTCAGGCCACCTGTGACGTGGGAAAACCCAGCCTCCAGGCGGTCTTACGTCATTAACCCTTTCAACCCTTTTTAGTTAACCCTTTCCCTTTCAAGACTGGTGCCGTCGATTCTGAAAAAAATCTTTTTACCTGAGTCGTATTCGAACCCCGTATGTTTGTGTTTAGAACCATCAACGCTAACCTCTCGGCTAACTTGTCCAAACAATAGAGACGCTTTTATTTGTGCTATATGACCAGTATTGTCGTTAGTCTTCTTGCATGATAGGATGTCATTGATCCTTTCTCAAGGGTTAAAAGGGTTAAAAGGGTTGAAAGGGTTGAAAGGGTTAAAAGTGTTGAAAGGGTTAAAAGGGTTGAAAGGGTTAAAGGGGTTAAAAGGGTTAAAAGGGTTGAAAGGGTTGAAAGGTTTAAAGGGTTGAAAGGGTTAAAGGGGTTGAAACGGTTGAAAGGGTTAAAAGGGTTAAAAGGGTTGAAAGGGTTAAAACGGTTAAAACGGTTAAAAGGGTTAAAAGGGTTAAAAAGGGTTAAAAAGGGTTGAAATGGTTGAAATGGTTAAAAGGGTTGAAAGGGTTAAAAGGGTTGAAAGGGTTAAAAGGGTTAAAAGGGTTAAAAGGGCTGAAAGGATTAAAAGGGTTAAAAGGGTTGAAAGGGGGTAAAAGGGTTAAAAGGGGTTAAAAGGGTTGAAATGGTTAAAAGGGTTAAAAGGGTTGAAAGGATTAAAAGGGTTAAAAGGGTTGAAAGGGTTGAAAGGGTTAAAAGGGTTGAAAGGGTTGAACGGGTTAAACGAACGGGTTGAAAGGGTTTGAAGTCCAAATTGACCTGATGTCAAAAATCGTCGTATTCGTACCTTCTGCGCCCCGTCTTGAGGAAATAATGACTTTAGGCGTAATCAACATGTTAGTACTGTATGAACTTGTTTACTTCCAAGCTTAATTGTTTTCTTTATTATTTATAATTCTTATAAATCAAATGAATATAAATAGAATATTGGAGTTTTATTATTTTATTTTTCTAAAACAAGACGTTTGGCTCGTTATATGAAATATATTCTTGTTTAAAAGACAGTAAGTTATACACTGTGTATAAACACTGATATTTCAACACGAAAATATAAATGACATTATTTGCAAGTAAAACACATAGTACAGGAGTATGTTACATCTAAGTATAAATTAAATCATTAAGTTTTAATCATTCAATTAGCATATATAGTATTATTTTTTTAATTAAAGAAATTAAACTTTATAAATAGAATATAAGAAAAGTCAATTACAATATACGTGATTCTTTGTTGATAAAGTATGTGGCAATTCCTAATCCAGAGGTATCCGACAGAGGGTGGTGGAGTGGTGCCTTAACCTATATTAATTTACCCGATGACGCCGTATTCGAAACCCTTTAAAAAATCTGGTACCTCCCAAACGCCTCAGATCTTGTCACTGCCTCCCAAACGCCTCAGGTCTTGCCACTGCCTCCCAAACGCCTCAGGTCTTGTTATTACTGTATTCAAGAGATACTGATTCTGTACCTCCCTTATCCAAACTCCTCAAGTTTTGTCCGATACCTCCCTGGTCAGTGACTCAACCCTGTACCTCCCTTATCCAAATGCCTCAAGTCTTATCATTATCCGTACTCTGCAAATTAATTATTGGTTTTACATAGGCTAATGACAGATCACAGACAATTAATTCATGCTCTAAACGTTTTACATTTCTTTCTTTTCCAAGAGCTCGTTTTTATTACCAATATACAACGTGAATTTACAATTTTAAAATTCATAACATTACAAAAAAAAAAAAAACATAATAAAAAATCAACAATACCGAACTTTTAATAAATAATCTTATTTACAAGACATTTTAGTTAATTGTCTGTGATCTGTCATTAGTCTATATAACAGCATTTACAAAATCAAAGTTGTTTATCAGATTTACTGTCGCTTCGTTTCTAGATTATTTTTGTCAATAAATGCGTAGATGGTTACTTGTTTCGTAAATTACTTTGTCCTGATTGTTACTTTTGCCTTTGGCAGAGAAAACAAACTGAAATAGCTCAAACTATTCTAGTTTTAGTAGAGAAAACGAAACTGAAATAGCTCTAACTGTTTATTCTAGTTTTACTATATAATTAGGAATTTCCTACTTCAACACAATAGCAGTTGATTGTTGCTTCAGTTGTTTGCTAGACTTTCTTAGAGGTAAGTCAAGGTTTTGTTATTATCTTTGTATTTATAATTTAAGTTCAACAATATGTCTGTTTTAATATTTTACCCAATAACCACAAAATAACTTTATTCACTTCTTGAGCTACTGTAGCCTATGTACAGAGGATATCAACCTTAATTCTAGACATGTTCGTGTTATTCTTCTTATGCAAAATACTATACAAAGTAAGTTTAAAAACATGTAAAGAATCCCTTTGTCGTAATTCTTAACTATGTATTTACACATTAATTTCTACTACAATTAATTTTAATACGTTAATTACTACCGCATCTACTCTATGACTTTATTCCCATACAAACACTCAAATGCTTTTTGAGTTAAGTGATAAAGTTTTCGATTACCTATTGAACTCTTTCAAATCCTTCTATTAGTTCATACCATCGTTACATATAACTTGTTTAAATTTTCAACCGTTAATAAAATACTTAATAAGTTAAATACACATTATTACAAGTAATATAAACAAACATGTTTAAAACCAATTCCCACTTAGGTCAACAAAGAAATATTTTATGTTAATTAATTTTTTATTAAATAATCACAATTAATATTAATAAAGTAACATAACCAATGTGTTAAAACATCTGTTCTACAACATGGCCTACAATTTAAATCAGTTGTTTTATGAAATTATATGTTATCATTTGTTTTAGGTCAAGTGGGAAGAAAAAACTATATTAAATACCTTGCCCCTTTTGTGAAACATTTTTCTAAAATATAAATCTAAAATATTTGAGAAACTGTATTACCATGAAGTGCTATCTACTACAAGTTTAAAAATGTTGAATAAATGAATTTACTATGGTGCTTTTAATAATTCTACTTATTTGTTTTCATATTTTGCGATTACATTTTTATAAATATTGTATATTTAATATTTTATATTTTTGTTCCCAGTTTATTAGTGTATTATAAATTGTTAAATTGGCTTTCATGTTAAATAAAGAGTCAAATACACAATATTACAAGTAATATAAACAAACATGCTTAAAAACAAATTTCCACTTTGATCAACAAAGAAATATTGTATGTTAATTAATTTTTTATTGAATAATTACAATTAATATTAATAAAGTAACATAACCAACGTGTTAAAACACCTGTTCTACAACATGGCCTACAATTTAAATCAGCTGTTTTATGAAATTATATGTTATCACTTGTTTTAGGTCAAGTGGAAAGAAAAAACTATATTAAATACCTTGCCCATTTTGTGAAACATTTTTCTAAAATATAAATCTAAAATATTCACAACATTTCGACTCTCATGACATTCCTGTTAAACATTAATCTTATATTAAAGTTAAAATAATATATACTCCAAACATGATGTAAAACCTTAACCTATTTAAAAGTAATTTCTGTGATATCAACACAGTTGATGAAGTGTTATAAGGAATTGAAAGAAAATAATGTAAAGCATATAAAAACTTAAAGAGAGTTCAAACTATTAAATGATGGTACAGTCAGATCCAGAAGATTTACTGATGAATCGAATTTGTAGTTATTACAGGGTATAAACGAAAATTTACGAAATTATTACCAACTGAAAAATATATTATGTGTTACATGTTCATATTCTTAGTGTATAAAAGAAATATTTTATATTGATTGTTGTTTATAAAGAAAATTAGTATTAAATAATTCTTATGGCCTTTTCGAACAATTTGCATGGAATAATGTTTTTTCAATTATGTGATAAAAAGGTTTTGACAATTTAAGAGTATTTCTTAGCTAGTAGCAATTTATCAAGCAATAATTATAAACTATTAATAAAATAATACTTTGTATTTACAAAGTATTTTCATTTACATTAATTTTGTCAGTTTAAATTCTAAAGTTAACAGGTTTTCATTGAAAAATATATAGTCTACATAGGTTAAACACAATATTAGCAATTTCTAATGTTGCATATTGACATTATAAAATAAATCTGTAACAAATGTTTAAATTTATATAAAATATATTTATAAGCTGCATTAATTAGTTGCTATTTGTTGTTTCATGCTACATCAATGGAAGGGTTGGTGATCTATACGGAGGTAACCATTCCTTAACCAAATTGACCTGATGATGTCAAAAATAGTCGTACCTTGTGTGTCCTGTCTTGAGGAAATACTCAACCCGATACGGACTTGCTACCCATTTCCTACCCTTATTCGAACCGCGGATGACAAAGATCTTGCTCGGTTATTTACGTAGTCCTGCCTTTATACTAAAAATTAAAATATGAAAAGAAAGGATAGTGTTAAATGAGTTTTCAGTCCCATTTAGTAAAAAGCTTGGGGCAGTGTTCATGAGGAAGCATAGTGAATTCTGATTTTAGTACATCTTATTGATACAATTAATTACATCGAGTATATGGCTAAATTACACAACTGTCTTCTATCTCTGTGCCTGCAGCGCTAACCCGAAATAAGTAACTTTATTAAGTGTCATAAAAAATAACCTGGGTAAAGTAATGCATAATTGTTATGTTATATAATGTAAATAGTTGACTAATTTTTAAAAGGTTTCAAAATATTGCTTATTTTATGTTATTGGTCTAATGCATCAATTAACACAATAGGGTGATTTGTTTACTGTGTCTAGGAGCGTCCAGATTAGGAACAAAATTTAATGTTGAACCTGAAAGTGTTTGCGTGTGTTTTGATCATAACCTTTGCTAACAATAGAAAACTGTCTACAATTTAGAAGTACAGGCGTTGAAGGCTGAGGGAAAGTTTTAAATACTTAACTATTGCCTTGAAGGTATAGTCTACATTTAGTAAACATGTTTGTCACATACTACTGTTTTGCTAATAGTTTTCATTAGTGCTACGACTGTCTCACAGGTAAGTTCTAATTTAGTATTTCATTTGAAAAAAATGTTTGTCTAAACTATGGCATAATATTTAAAGCTAAGTAAAACCAATTTTATTTTGTTATATACCACAAGACATGTGTTTACAAAATATTTTAAGTTTAGTTTATAACGATGACCTTGGAAGATTAAATGGTCTTTCTCTTCAATTTAGATTGTCACACAAGACGACAGTATTATATTTTCTATAATCAAATATAAATATTTTTTAGAATTATTCTTTTAGAAAGATTTTATGCCGCTTATGTTAACTTTGTGCTTAGTTTAGATCACCTATATTTTAAATCACTGCAACCTATATGTACAGTGCTTTTCAGAGATGAATCTAGACATGCTTAATGCATGTTTTGTCTAAGTAACAGTTTTGGCAAGTTGATATTTTACTCGTATTTTAATCGTATAGATTATTCTCTAACAAAGGGCCCATACCTTATTTATAATCATGTTCTATTCTTCTTATGCATATAGATACGATTCTGTTCCGAAATATATAATTTGACATTTTAAAATAACATTAAATAAGTCGTACATATCATCCTGTAACAGATCTTATGGATGCCTAAACGGCTGAACAGAAGTTAAATTTAAAGAGTTTTTTTAACCTAGGATGGTTCTTGTGAGGTTTGGTATAGGTCTAGGGGCGTTCATAAACCGATGTATCTTATGAATGCCTAAGCCGATGTTAATTTGGACGGTTTACATTAACCATAAACAATGCACCAATCATTGACAAACATACTTGATAGTCACACGAATAACTATACGTTGAGATAAACTTTGTATGTTAACCACTTAATGAAATGAAACATTGTCTATCCTATTGCAGTAAATGAAATGAATTATTTAAGTGTTTGATTTTCTTATTGTTTTAGGTCAAGTGGAAAGAAAAAACTATATTAAATACCTTGCCCCTTTTGTGAAACATTTTTCTAAAATATAAATCTAAAATATTTGAGAAACTGTATTACCATGAAGTGCTATCTACTACAAGTTTAAAAATGTTGATAAATGAATTTACTATGGTGCTTTTAATAATTCTACTTATTTGTTTTCATATTTTGCGATTACATTTTTATAAATATTGTATATTTAATATTTTATATATTTGTTCTCAGTTTATTAGTGTATTATAAATTGTTAAATTGGCTTTCATGTTAAATAAAGAGTCAAATACACAATATTACAAGTAATATAAACAAACATGCATCTTAATAGAAAAAACTGCACTTTTATAATTTAATTCTATAAACTTCTCTAATTAAAAACAATATTATTTTCTGTGTAATTTAAGTGAATAGAAAACAATTGTATTTTTTGACTGACATGTATTTTTATTGAAATAATTAGTCTTTTAAAAATGGAAAGAAGCTAAATTACAAATAATATTGTGAATTTGATTCACGTAGTGGGTAAAATAAATATTATGTATTGTAATAATACATAAATCGTTTGTAATAGACTTTTCTAGTATTGTATTTTTAAAGTTCAAGCATTGTACTAACGCATTGTAATAGAAGGAATATTCATTTTAAAGGAAATGGAGGAATCGTTTTCAAATGCCAAGTTGGACAAAACACAGTGTAAGTATATTTTTAACAGGTACATACATGCATACTTACATACATACATAAATACATACATATATACATAAGTACTTGATTTTCTGTCTGAGTTCCGAACGATAATTGTTCATATTAGCATTTTTCATTATTATAATTTTCATTAATGTTATTTCATTGCGTTAATACCGTTTCAAAGTTAATTAACAAAAGAGTACCTATGTTCTTCATCTAAGCATTGTTTCTTCACTTCTAAGCATTGTTATCTTTATTTTTATTGATATCTAAATTTTTACTGTGTGTAAAATGACAAGTTTAATAGAATTTAAATGATAAGAGTAAAATTCTTGAGAATTCATCTATGTGTGACTAAAATTCACCAGATATCTTGAATTTTGAAACAGACAAGTCAATTGTTCCATTAACAAGTGAAAATGCTTTAAAAGAAGCTCTCACAGATATCATTCAAAATTTGTTGCACTAATCTTTAAAAACAGAGAAACATAAGTATTTAGAATAGATAGGAGTTATAAATATTTGATTTTGCTACAAAAGAAACAATTTTGTACATTTGTCTACAAAAACTTGTTGACATAAATGCAACAATGGTTGCCGTATTTAAAGACAATGCTATTTTTGCTCTGTAGATCTCATTAGGATCGATTAAACGGGCATTTCTACTATCCTGAGCAACTATCTTCAATTACCTTTATACACGAATACTTCACATAGTGGGTAATAGAATTGTTTGTATCATTTCTTTAATTTATAATAAATATTATGTATTGTAATAATACATAAATCGTTTTTAATAGACTTTTCTAGTATTGTATTTTTAAAAAAATCAATCATTGTACTAATGCATTGAAATAGAAGGAATATTCTTTTTTTTTTTTAATGAAATGGAGGAATCCTTTTCAAATGCCAAATTGGACAAAACACAGTGTAAGTATATTTTTTATCAGGTACATACATGCATACATACATACATACATATTTAATCACTATACTAATGCATTGTAATAGAAGATATATTCTGTTTTAATGAAATGGAGGAATCGTTTTCAAATACCAAATTGGACAAAACACAGTGTAAGTATATTTTTAACAGGTACATACATGCATACATACATACATACATATATACATACATATATACATAAGTACATAAAAATATTTTTCGATGTTTCGATTGCAGATTTAAAAGTATTCTTATCTGTGTAAGCTTTCTTGACAATAGTTAACATTAGAAATAACCTAGGCTTTCTAGGCAGTATAATATAGAAAATATTTCAACTGAAAATGTCTAATAATGAAGTACAACTGCTGTATTCCTGAATAATAGGAAAATTAAGCCTATTATTAATTTCTAAGACAACTGTTGAGGATATTATTATAAAGTATTGAGAAAAGGGTTGAGGAAGGGGTTAAGAAATGATCAATGACCCTGGATAATGTCCACCTGAGACAATTCCGAGCTCTGTACAAACTATCACGTGACATGATTTTGTCAAGAAAGAAGACTCACAATACGCCCATGATTTTGTTAAGAACGGGTTTAGGGGAAAAGGGTTAAGGAAAGGTATTTAATATAACTTTTGAAAGAAGTATTTAAATCATTTTAAATATTTAGTGTTGTAAATATATGTACAAATTATTATTATTATTTTTAATTCACCTACTAATCATTAAGCGTTATCAAAGACATACTATCATTATTGCTATCAAGTTAACAAATAGTCATTGCCACAGGTAGCTTCAGTAATCCAATATTTTTGTGTATTATTACAATACATAATATTTATTTTTAATTAAAGAAATTAATACAAACAATTCTGTTACACACTACGTAAAACTAGTTTATAACAATATTATTTTTAATTAAAATTCATTACATTTTTTAAATACTATTGTTTTCAATGAAAGAAATTATATATTATTAAATTGTTTTGCTCTTCAAACTTTGTATAAGTAATATCAAAACGAAAATTACATAATTACATTTAAAAAGTACAGTTTTTTTTTCAAAAGACTATGCAAATCATTTAATTAATAAATATTTTCATGTTAAAGTACCAAAGTATTTATAAACTGTATGATTTGCATATGCAATATCAAAATACTATATTTGTAAAAATACTAATAATTCAATTCTACTATAGTTGATGAATAAAAATACTCACTGTATTAGTGTTCAGAAAAAGATCATCTACGTTCTTCGAAGAAATTCAACCATTTCTCTTCACTCTTAGTTCCAATTCAACTGTTCGTTCAAAATTGTCTACTTGTTTATTAGCAATTTCTCAAAATTTCCAAAGTTGTTTTTCAAGGTTGAGATGAGTCACTTGAGTCCTTGGAAAAAAGCCTTCAGGCGGGCATTAGCTTACGTCATTAACCCTTTTATTTAATCCTTTCGTTTAACTCTTTCATTTAACCCTTTCAACCCTTTCATTTAACCCTTTTCCTTAACCCTTTCACCCCTTTTCCGCTTAACCCCTTCAACTCTAATCTGGTGCCGTCGTTTCTGAAAAAAATCGTTTTACCTGAGCCGTCCAGATAAGAAACGACGGCACCAGATTAGAGTTGAAGGGGTTAAGCGGAAAAGGGGTGAAAGGGTTAAGGAAAAGGGTTAAATGAAAGGGTTGAAAGGGTTAAATGAAAGAGTTAAACGAAAGGATTAAATAAAAGGGTTAATGACGTAAGCTAATGCCCGCCTGAAGGCTTTTTTCCAAGGACTCAAGTGACTCATCTCAACCTTGAAAAACAACTTTGGAAATTTTGAGAAATTGCTAATAAACAAGTAGACAATTTTGAACGAACAGTTGAATTGGAACTAAGAGTGAAGAGAAATGGTTGAATTTCTTCGAAGAACGTAGATGATCTTTTTCTGAACACTAATACAGTGAGTATTTTTATTCATCAACTATAGTAGAATTGAATTATTAGTATTTTTACAAATATAGTATTTTGATATTGCATATGCAAATCATACAGTTTATAAATACTTTGGTACTTTAACATGAAAATATTTATTAATTAAATGATTTGCATAGTCTTTTGAAAAAAAACTGTACTTTTTAAATGTAATTATGTAATTTTCGTTTTGATATTACTTATACAAAGTTTGAAGAGCAAAACAATTTAATAATATATAATTTCTTTCATTGAAAACAATAGTATTTAAAAAATGTAATGAATTTTAATTAAAAATAATATTGTTATAAACTAGTTTTACGTAGTGTGTAACAGAATTGTTTGTCTTAATTTCTTTAATTAAAAATAAATATTATGTATTGTAATAATACACAAAAATATTGGATTACTGAAGCTACCTGTGGCAATGACTATTTGTTAACTTGATAGCAATAATGATAGTATGTCTTTGATAACGCTTAATGATTAGTAGGTGAATTAAAAATAATAATAATAATTTGTACATATATTTACAACACTAAATATTTAAAATGATTTAAATACTTCTTTCAAAAGTTATATTAAATACCTTTCCTTAACCCTTTTCCCCTAAACCCGTTCTTAACAAAATCATGGGCGTATTGTGAGTCTTCTTTCTTGACAAAATCATGTCACGTGATAGTTTGTACAGAGCTCGGAATTGTCTCAGGTGGACATTATCCAGGGTCATTGATCATTTCTTAACCCCTTCCTCAACCCTTTTCTCAATACTTTATAATAATATCCTCAACAGTTGTCTTAGAAATTAATAATAGGCTTAATTTTCCTATTATTCAGGAATACAGCAGTTGTACTTCATTATTAGACATTTTCAGTTGAAATATTTTCTATATTATACTGCCTAGAAAGCCTAGGTTATTTCTAATGTTAACTATTGTCAAGAAAGCTTACACAGATAAGAATACTTTTAAATCTGCAATCGAAACATCGAAAAATATTTTTATGTACTTATGTATATATGTATGTATATATGTATGTATGTATGTATGCATGTATGTACCTGTTAAAAATATACTTACACTGTGTTTTGTCCAATTTGGTATTTGAAAACGATTCCTCCATTTCATTAAAACAGAATATATCTTCTATTACAATGCATTAGTATAGTGATTAAATATGTATGTATGTATGTATGCATGTATGTACCTGATAAAAAATATACTTACACTGTGTTTTGTCCAATTTGGCATTTGAAAAGGATTCCTCCATTTCATTAAAAAAAAAAAGAATATTCCTTCTATTTCAATGCATTAGTACAATGATTGATTTTTTTAAAAATACAATACTAGAAAAGTCTATTAAAAACGATTTATGTATTATTACAATACATAATATTTATTATAAATTAAAGAAATGATACAAACAATTCTATTACCCACTATGTGAAGTATTCGTGTATAAAGGTAATTGAAGATAGTTGCTCAGGATAGTAGAAATGCCCGTTTAATCGATCCTAATGAGATCTACAGAGCAAAAATAGCATTGTCTTTAAATACGGCAACCATTGTTGCATTTATGTCAACAAGTTTTTGTAGACAAATGTACAAAATTGTTTCTTTTGTAGCAAAATCAAATATTTATAACTCCTATCTATTCTAAATACTTATGTTTCTCTGTTTTTAAAGATTAGTGCAACAAATTTTGAATGATATCTGTGAGAGCTTCTTTTAAAGCATTTTCACTTGTTAATGGAACAATTGACTTGTCTGTTTCAAAATTCAAGATATCTGGTGAATTTTAGTCACACATAGATGAATTCTCAAGAATTTTACTCTTATCATTTAAATTCTATTAAACTTGTCATTTTACACACAGTAAAAATTTAGATATCAATAAAAATAAAGATAACAATGCTTAGAAGTGAAGAAACAATGCTTAGATGAAGAACATAGGTACTCTTTTGTTAATTAACTTTGAAACGGTATTAACGCAATGAAATAACATTAATGAAAATTATAATAATGAAAAATGCTAATATGAACAATTATCGTTCGGAACTCAGACAGAAAATCAAGTACTTATGTATATATGTATGTATTTATGTATGTATGTAAGTATGCATGTATGTACCTGTTAAAAATATACTTACACTGTGTTTTGTCCAACTTGGCATTTGAAAACGATTCCTCCATTTCCTTTAAAATGAATATTCCTTCTATTACAATGCGTTAGTACAATGCTTGAACTTTAAAAATACAATACTAGAAAAGTCTATTACAAACGATTTATGTATTATTACAATACATAATATTTATTTTACCCACTACGTGAATCAAATTCACAATATTATTTGTAATTTAGCTTCTTTCCATTTTTAAAAGACTAATTATTTCAATAAAAATACATGTCAGTCAAAAAATACAATTGTTTTCTATTCACTTAAATTACACAGAAAATAATATTGTTTTTAATTAGAGAAGTTTATAGAATTAAATTATAAAAGTGCAGTTTTTTCTATTAAGATGCATGTTTGTTTATATTACTTGTAATATTGTGTATTTGACTCTTTATTTAACATGAAAGCCAATTTAACAATTTATAATACACTAATAAACTGAGAACAAATATATAAAATATTAAATATACAATATTTATAAAAATGTAATCGCAAAATATGAAAACAAATAAGTAGAATTATTAAAAGCACCATAGTAAATTCATTTATCAACATTTTTAAACTTGTAGTAGATAGCACTTCATGGTAATACAGTTTCTCAAATATTTTAGATTTATATTTTAGAAAAATGTTTCACAAAAGGGGCAAGGTATTTAATATAGTTTTTTCTTTCCACTTGACCTAAAACAATAAGAAAATCAAACACTTAAATAATTCATTTCATTTACTGCAATAGGATAGACAATGTTTCATTTCATTAAGTGGTTAACATACAAAGTTTATCTCAACGTATAGTTATTCGTGTGACTATCAAGTATGTTTGTCAATGATTGGTGCATTGTTTATGGTTAATGTAAACCGTCCAAATTAACATCGGCTTAGGCATTCATAAGATACATCGGTTTATGAACGCCCCTAGACCTATACCAAACCTCACAAGAACCATCCTAGGTTAAAAAAACTCTTTAAATTTAACTTCTGTTCAGCCGTTTAGGCATCCATAAGATCTGTTACAGGATGATATGTACGACTTATTTAATGTTATTTTAAAATGTCAAATTATATATTTCGGAACAGAATCGTATCTATATGCATAAGAAGAATAGAACATGATTATAAATAAGGTATGGGCCCTTTGTTAGAGAATAATCTATACGATTAAAATACGAGTAAAATATCAACTTGCCAAAACTGTTACTTAGACAAAACATGCATTAAGCATGTCTAGATTCATCTCTGAAAAGCACTGTACATATAGGTTGCAGTGATTTAAAATATAGGTGATCTAAACTAAGCACAAAGTTAACATAAGCGGCATAAAATCTTTCTAAAAGAATAATTCTAAAAAATATTTATATTTGATTATAGAAAATATAATACTGTCGTCTTGTGTGACAATCTAAATTGAAGAGAAAGACCATTTAATCTTCCAAGGTCATCGTTATAAACTAAACTTAAAATATTTTGTAAACACATGTCTTGTGGTATATAACAAAATAAAATTGGTTTTACTTAGCTTTAAATATTATGCCATAGTTTAGACAAACATTTTTTTCAAATGAAATACTAAATTAGAACTTACCTGTGAGACAGTCGTAGCACTAATGAAAACTATTAGCAAAACAGTAGTATGTGACAAACATGTTTACTAAATGTAGACTATACCTTCAAGGCAATAGTTAAGTATTTAAAACTTTCCCTCAGCCTTCAACGCCTGTACTTCTAAATTGTAGACAGTTTTCTATTGTTAGCAAAGGTTATGATCAAAACACACGCAAACACTTTCAGGTTCAACATTAAATTTTGTTCCTAATCTGGACGCTCCTAGACACAGTAAACAAATCACCCTATTGTGTTAATTGATGCATTAGACCAATAACATAAAATAAGCAATATTTTGAAACCTTTTAAAAATTAGTCAACTATTTACATTATATAACATAACAATTATGCATTACTTTACCCAGGTTATTTTTTATGACACTTAATAAAGTTACTTATTTCGGGTTAGCGCTGCAGGCACAGAGATAGAAGACAGTTGTGTAATTTAGCCATATACTCGATGTAATTAATTGTATCAATAAGATGTACTAAAATCAGAATTCACTATGCTTCCTCATGAACACTGCCCCAAGCTTTTTACTAAATGGGACTGAAAACTCATTTAACACTATCCTTTCTTTTCATATTTTAATTTTTAGTATAAAGGCAGGACTACGTAAATAACCGAGCAAGATCTTTGTCATCCGCGGTTCGAATAAGGGTAGGAAATGGGTAGCAAGTCCGTATCGGGTTGAGTATTTCCTCAAGACAGGACACACAAGGTACGACTATTTTTGACATCATCAGGTCAATTTGGTTAAGGAATGGTTACCTCCGTATAGATCACCAACCCTTCCATTGATGTAGCATGAAACAACAAATAGCAACTAATTAATGCAGCTTATAAATATATTTTATATAAATTTAAACATTTGTTACAGATTTATTTTATAATGTCAATATGCAACATTAGAAATTGCTAATATTGTGTTTAACCTATGTAGACTATATATTTTTCAATGAAAACCTGTTAACTTTAGAATTTAAACTGACAAAATTAATGTAAATGAAAATACTTTGTAAATACAAAGTATTATTTTATTAATAGTTTATAATTATTGCTTGATAAATTGCTACTAGCTAAGAAATACTCTTAAATTGTCAAAACCTTTTTATCACATAATTGAAAAAACATTATTCCATGCAAATTGTTCGAAAAGGCCATAAGAATTATTTAATACTAATTTTCTTTATAAACAACAATCAATATAAAATATTTCTTTTATACACTAAGAATATGAACATGTAACACATAATATATTTTTCAGTTGGTAATAATTTCGTAAATTTTCGTTTATACCCTGTAATAACTACAAATTCGATTCATCAGTAAATCTTCTGGATCTGACTGTACCATCATTTAATAGTTTGAACTCTCTTTAAGTTTTTATATGCTTTACATTATTTTCTTTCAATTCCTTATAACACTTCATCAACTGTGTTGATATCACAGAAATTACTTTTAAATAGGTTAAGGTTTTACATCATGTTTGGAGTATATATTATTTTAACTTTAATATAAGATTAATGTTTAACAGGAATGTCATGAGAGTCGAAATGTTGTGAATATTTTAGATTTATATTTTAGAAAAATGTTTCACAAAATGGGCAAGGTATTTAATATAGTTTTTTCTTTCCACTTGACCTAAAACAAGTGATAACATATAATTTCATAAAACAGCTGATTTAAATTGTAGGCCATGTTGTAGAACAGGTGTTTTAACACGTTGGTTATGTTACTTTATTAATATTAATTGTAATTATTCAATAAAAAATTAATTAACATACAATATTTCTTTGTTGATCAAAGTGGAAATTTGTTTTTAAGCATGTTTGTTTATATTACTTGTAATATTGTGTATTTGACTCTTTATTTAACATGAAAGCCAATTTAACAATTTATAATACACTAATAAACTGGGAACAAAAATATAAAATATTAAATATACAATATTTATAAAAATGTAATCGCAAAATATGAAAACAAATAAGTAGAATTATTAAAAGCACCATAGTAAATTCATTTATTCAACATTTTTAAACTTGTAGTAGATAGCACTTCATGGTAATACAGTTTCTCAAATATTTTAGATTTATATTTTAGAAAAATGTTTCACAAAAGGGGCAAGGTATTTAATATAGTTTTTTCTTCCCACTTGACCTAAAACAAATGATAACATATAATTTCATAAAACAACTGATTTAAATTGTAGGCCATGTTGTAGAACAGATGTTTTAACACATTGGTTATGTTACTTTATTAATATTAATTGTGATTATTTAATAAAAAATTAATTAACATAAAATATTTCTTTGTTGACCTAAGTGGGAATTGGTTTTAAACATGTTTGTTTATATTACTTGTAATAATGTGTATTTAACTTATTAAGTATTTTATTAACGGTTGAAAATTTAAACAAGTTATATGTAACGATGGTATGAACTAATAGAAGGATTTGAAAGAGTTCAATAGGTAATCGAAAACTTTATCACTTAACTCAAAAAGCATTTGAGTGTTTGTATGGGAATAAAGTCATAGAGTAGATGCGGTAGTAATTAACGTATTAAAATTAATTGTAGTAGAAATTAATGTGTAAATACATAGTTAAGAATTACGACAAAGGGATTCTTTACATGTTTTTAAACTTACTTTGTATAGTATTTTGCATAAGAAGAATAACACGAACATGTCTAGAATTAAGGTTGATATCCTCTGTACATAGGCTACAGTAGCTCAAGAAGTGAATAAAGTTATTTTGTGGTTATTGGGTAAAATATTAAAACAGACATATTGTTGAACTTAAATTATAAATACAAAGATAATAACAAAACCTTGACTTACCTCTAAGAAAGTCTAGCAAACAACTGAAGCAACAATCAACTGCTATTGTGTTGAAGTAGGAAATTCCTAATTATATAGTAAAACTAGAATAAACAGTTAGAGCTATTTCAGTTTCGTTTTCTCTACTAAAACTAGAATAGTTTGAGCTATTTCAGTTTGTTTTCTCTGCCAAAGGCAAAAGTAACAATCAGGACAAAGTAATTTACGAAACAAGTAACCATCTACGCATTTATTGACAAAAATAATCTAGAAACGAAGCGACAGTAAATCTGATAAACAACTTTGATTTTGTAAATGCTGTTATATAGACTAATGACAGATCACAGACAATTAACTAAAATGTCTTGTAAATAAGATTATTTATTAAAAGTTCGGTATTGTTGATTTTTTATTATGTTTTTTTTTTTTTTTGTAATGTTATGAATTTTAAAATTGTAAATTCACGTTGTATATTGGTAATAAAAACGAGCTCTTGGAAAAGAAAGAAATGTAAAACGTTTAGAGCATGAATTAATTGTCTGTGATCTGTCATTAGCCTATGTAAAACCAATAATTAATTTGCAGAGTACGGATAATGATAAGACTTGAGGCATTTGGATAAGGGAGGTACAGGGTTGAGTCACTGACCAGGGAGGTATCGGACAAAACTTGAGGAGTTTGGATAAGGGAGGTACAGAATCAGTATCTCTTGAATACAGTAATAACAAGACCTGAGGCGTTTGGGAGGCAGTGGCAAGACCTGAGGCGTTTGGGAGGCAGTGACAAGATCTGAGGCGTTTGGGAGGTACCAGATTTTTTAAAGGGTTTCGAATACGGCGTCATCGGGTAAATTAATATAGGTTAAGGCACCACTCCACCACCCTCTGTCGGATACCTCTGGATTAGGAATTGCCACATACTTTATCAACAAAGAATCACGTATATTGTAATTGACTTTTCTTATATTCTATTTATAAAGTTTAATTTCTTTAATTAAAAAAATAATACTATATATGCTAATTGAATGATTAAAACTTAATGATTTAATTTATACTTAGATGTAACATACTCCTGTACTATGTGTTTTACTTGCAAATAATGTCATTTATATTTTCGTGTTGAAATATCAGTGTTTATACACAGTGTATAACTTACTGTCTTTTAAACAAGAATATATTTCATATAACGAGCCAAACGTCTTGTTTTAGAAAAATAAAATAATAAAACTCCAATATTCTATTTATATTCATTTGATTTATAAGAATTATAAATAATAAAGAAAACAATTAAGCTTGGAAGTAAACAAGTTCATACAGTACTAACATGTTGATTACGCCTAAAGTCATTATTTCCTCAAGACGGGGCGCAGAAGGTACGAATACGACGATTTTTGACATCAGGTCAATTTGGACTTCAAACCCTTTCAACCCGTTCGTTTAACCCGTTCAACCCTTTCAACCCTTTTAACCCTTTCAACCCTTTCAACCCTTTTAACCCTTTTAATCCTTTCAACCCTTTTAACCCTTTTAACCATTTCAACCCTTTTAACCCCTTTTAACCCTTTTACCCCCTTTCAACCCTTTTAACCCTTTTAATCCTTTCAGCCCTTTTAACCCTTTTAACCCTTTTAACCCTTTCAACCCTTTTAACCCTTTCAACCCTTTTAACCATTTCAACCATTTCAACCCTTTTTAACCCTTTTTAACCCTTTTTAACCCTTTTAACCGTTTTAACCGTTTTAACCCTTTCAACCCTTTTAACCCTTTTAACCCTTTCAACCGTTTCAACCCCTTTAACCCTTTCAACCCTTTAAACCTTTCAACCCTTTCAACCCTTTTAACCCTTTTAACCACTTTAACCCTTTCAACCCTTTTAACCCTTTCAACACTTTTAACCCTTTCAACCCTTTCAACCCTTTTAACCCTTTTAACCCTTGAGAAAGGATCAATGACATCCTATCATGCAAGAAGACTAACGACAATACTGGTCATATAGCACAAATAAAAGCGTCTCTATTGTTTGGACAAGTTAGCCGAGAGGTTAGCGTTGATGGTTCTAAACACAAACATACGGGGTTCGAATACGACTCAGGTAAAAAGATTTTTTTCAGAATCGACGGCACCAGTCTTGAAAGGGAAAGGGTTAACTAAAAAGGGTTGAAAGGGTTAATGACGTAAGACCGCCTGGAGGCTGGGTTTTCCCACGTCACAGGTGGCCTGACTCAACCCACGCATTCTCTACTTACACACCTAGGTTTTTCATTTGTACTAATATGAACAAAAAACAAGGGTTTGAAAACAAAAACAAAAATTTACTAGCTAAGGACTAGTCCTGTGTTGTTATTTATTTGCCATTATTTTTCCGGCGTTTAAAAACTCCAGTTTAACCATTGATGTTATTAAAACTTAAGTGTTTTCTTTTTCTTCTTAACTCTGTCGGCCGCAGTTTGACATTTCTCTTTAGTTCGTTCTGTACTAAATCAATCAAGCAATAACAGACGGGCAGACCCGGTCCTTATAGTTATTAGCAGACTCCTAACATGACGTGTCAACACTTTGCGTGTACACATATGTCGAGACCGTTCAGAAAACATTTACCCGTTTGGTTTCATATCGTTTTCAAAGTACTTGTTCGTACGGAAATAAAAACGCGACGGAACGTTTTACGGAGGCATGTTTTTATTATTCATTGAAAATGGCCGCCAAGTATGTCACCTTGGTTTCACGTTCACCCCGAACGCATATTTGCCGCATGGATAGTAGTTAGCTATGGTCACACGTGGAAACGCAGGCGGTCGAGAGAATGGTGTTGCATGTCTTGAAAAATAATTATTGAACAATCTTAGACTAATTTGAAAGTGATTATACTAATAATCTAGGTGTAATCTTGGCGTACATGCAGACCCAACCCATCTCATTACTGTCAGTTCACGAGATGTGACTCGCTTTATATCTTACTTAAAGCAAGACTTTAGAGGGGGGGGATGAGGAAAAAATTGCCAGAAGGAAAAACCTGTTGGATTTCAAAACTTAAATACTTAAAAGACAAACTATTTCTTTCGTCGTAAACATTTTTAATATATTTTTTTTACTATTTAAAATATTAACAATTACAATTATTCTTGTTTCAATTTGATGTCATTTTACATCAAAAGTAATAATCAACTTTTATGTAAAATTATAAAATACATTTATTGAAAATTTTCAACTTAATTATTTTAATTTTCAATCTTTGCTGAACGAATGTAAAGTACTAATGAGTGAAGTACCTTAAGACCATAAATTTTAATTATATTTTTCAACTATTTTTCACGCTGGAAGTATTTCTACAAGACGCTATTCCTGTTTCAGGTATGGAAAACGTTTGAACACGACTTTTCAACGCAGCAAGAGATGTGGTCATTTCAGAGGGTGAATTTCGATTGGCTACCTACAAAAGAGCAAGTTCCTAAAGAACTGGGGGAGCATTTAAGCTACGAATATCTGGAAAGCTTGAAGGTGAGTTGATTTGTTACTGAAAATATATTTAGGAAAGTTGCGGAAAAGTAAGGTGGTGTTTCCAGTGATTCTATTCTTGCATCTATTTCGTGCAGAGAAAATCAGTTGAAAAATTATTAAAACTTATCAAGCACAATTTTCACAACAGAATGTTGTGGAATTAGTAACAATTAAGAAACGTGTGTGATAGAAATTAAAAAAAAATTAATTGCATTGATTATCTGTAAATCGTTTTAAAACATCTGTCTTAACTATTAAGCTTTTCATCTTGTACAGGGTAATTTTTAATTTTCAGTTAACTTTCTAACTAAAAAGTTCGTAAATGTTTGTCTAAAAAATGGTTAGATTAGGTCTCGTATTTTAACATAAATAAATTGAAATTTAGAGGGTGCAACCATTAAATTTTCGTCAACGTATATTGCTTTTGATTGATTTTAAATTTCGACAAATTGAATTTTTCTTTACTTTTTTTGTAAATTTCTGTTTCGATAATACTCACTAAAATATTTACACTGGAACTAGAAAATATTACAAGTTAATTTCCACGCTCGGTTTTATTACATTTTCTAAATTCCCATCAGTAAACAACCTAAATGTATTTGTTGACCATCTTTAAATTCCCCCATCACAATAACAGGGCATCATAACGGGGCCTGGTAGAGCGTAACTTGAGTTCTCTTCAGGGTAATCGTGGTCTGATTCCAAAGTTAGGTTAGGTCAGGTAGGTTAGGTCAGGTAGGTTAGGTTATATCTGATTGCATTACCTTATGCCCACCTAAATTCCAGCCTTTATTAGGTGACAATTGTCAATTTAACTGAACGTAAACATTTGTATGGATATCAGGTTGTAGGGACCCACAATCCTCTTTCACTAAGGTGTCAGTAAGGTACACAGAGCCTCGTGACTGCATTCATAAAAATTTTTCATTTAATAAAATCAGTTCATTAACAGCTTCTCCGGATGACTTAGTACTGAAATATGCACACAGAGCTCGCCTCAATGAGGCAATTGGTATATTTAGTTCGCGGAGTGACTCACTATTGACAATTAGGCAAAAAAAAGTGATAACAAAACATGTGTACAAATAAGTCTGTTAACTGCTGTCGTAAGTTGTGTCTAGAAATAGCGCATCGCTAGACTTAAAGAGATGTTTCTAGTGAACCACATAAGAGTCTGTCTGTCTACCTGTGGCGCTTAGATATGCTCGTACTTTACGATCAAGGGCGATACATATGTATCCATTTATAGGTGGCGTATTACGTTACTTGTTCAGTGCTTATACAACTTGCAATTGTACAACAGTCTCATCTCAATCTGCTCGTCGTGTAGCGCGTTCACACCTATCCACGCGATGCAATTATTTCCCCCACTTTACCTTACTCCACATGGTGTAATAGACAGACACCACTTTCTAACCGCTTTAGAGAGTTGGTGATCAGATGTGTGACCCTGTAGCGGTGCTGCATAACCTTCCCTCATTTTAATAGTTAAAGAGTCATAAAGAAACAGAATCATGTCTTCCCGTTACATCCTTGAGGAGACTTAGGATATGCTACGAAGAAACCCTAAATCGTGGCCATTTTAAAACCAACGAGAGTTTACAGAAAATCTCCAAAATAACACACCTATATAAACTATCCAGTAAACATTATCACTATAATTTAAGGCAAAACAATAACTGATTATTTGTATCAAACTTGAATCTATAAACTTTTAAAATAATGTTACATCGATTATGCATTTTTGTAAATAGTGCTCGTTTGCTTATAGAATAATGGCATTACATTGTGTGCATATTTAGTAATAATGTAGCATACACATAAAAATGAATACTAATAGTGAATTTTCAATACAAAAATGTTTATATAAGTGGTGATGACAAAGTGATAGTTGACACATTTTAGTTTTAAAATTAAATATTATTCTTTTATGTGTCTGCGAGTAGAACTTTATCGCATAAACATGTGCTCAGTATTATATATAATAAACGTTTTATTATTTTCTTTTATTCCAGATAGACGATATTCTCCTCGATACGTACCATTTCCTGCAGAGGATGGCCGTCGGGCTTGAACAAGTGGTTGCAGACCAGATAGAAAACAATGGAGACTTCATAGAGAAGTTCGAC
Organism: Prosapia bicincta; assembly: GCA_036971475.1. Classification (NCBI taxonomy): domain Eukaryota; kingdom Metazoa; phylum Arthropoda; class Insecta; order Hemiptera; family Cercopidae; genus Prosapia; species Prosapia bicincta. Next base: position 380,576,175 of record JBAIZL010000001.1, read on the forward strand.
AGCGTTAAAAACCAACTGAGATCGGTGAGTGTTTGATACGTATTTAAGTTCTACTTTTCCCAAAGTAATTGAGTAGTAAAGACTTTTCATTATAACTAGGCCCTAACATGTTTTTATGTCTTAACTGTAAATTGTATAACCTAACTATTCATGCAGATGAAGATAAGTTGAAATTTAAACTAGGTTTTGAAAATATGTGGAAACAAATTATGAAATATTTTTTTTGCATTTTATGGTCTTTTTTTAAATAACACTTTTTAAGAAGGCAATTTAAGAAGAGTATTTTTAAAATATATGAGAATCTAAAAACGCTCTTTTATTCGCACTGCATTCAATACAAAGATAGGCAAGATTCAATTAACGCATCTACTGTATACTGCACATGATTATCATACGATTCTTTCGCACCAAGAAGATAAAGATTTCGACCTCATTCAAACCTTATTCCACCTCATTCTCGGTGAATAATAAGAGTTGCAAGCTAAATGGCTTTTTAATTCAACTTAAAAATATAACTCATTTTATATTATATATGCTAGATAAATTTAAAAAATAATCAAATTAACATAAATCCGAAGTATTTCTACAATGTTACTACTGGAGGTCCCAGTCTCACCCAAAGACACCACTTTACATTCATAAAAACATTGCAAGCACTAGAAAGAATCTTAAAACTGTTTTGAATACTCCATTAAAAAAAAATGTTTTACAAATAATTTAATTTCACTTTTTATTTTTATAATCACAGTTACACTCTTAATGTTCCTAAAAAATAGTAATTTTACTACGCCTATGTTATGTATTATAAGATAAGGTCACGCCTCCTTTATGGCAAAATTTAAATGTTCAGTGAAAATTTGAGCAAATTACCTGTTGTTAAAAAAAACGAATAATCGTCTTTCTTAATTTTTCATTAAATTTCAATAGTTAAGCCAGTAAAAATTGTATAAAGCGGATACGTAGACAAATAATTTTTTAATGTTTTCTAAATATAAAAAAAAATTATTTTAGGTGAATATAAATAAAGATTTGTTCTGTTGCAGCTGTTATGCGAGTATCACTCTACCATAGAGGAGAGGAAGCTCAGTATGCGACCCGACGTCACCAGGGAGATCATGAACAAAGAGATGCGCAACGACAAAAACGACACCAACCGCAAGATGCGCGACTGGGTAATCTTCCGCGACTACATGAACCTGCTCGAATACATCATAGAAGTGTTTGAATATTTCAAGAAGAACCCGGCAAAACTGGGCCCTTCCTGAAGCAAATCCCTTCTTGGAGTAAGGCACCGTCAACGCTTGGCTAGCCTGCAAATTTTGAGCCATCTGACGACAGCTTTGCGAAAGCAGTCCGGTAGTCGAAGTTCCTGACCACACGCCCCCTCCAAGAAGGCTTCCCCAAGTTCGGGATACGCTGGACATTTCTACGTCATGACGCGTTATTCATCAGTTTCTTGTTGATTTTATTATAACTTAATATATTTTAACTGTTCATTCCACGATAGTAAGGGTCACCATATCAAAGGAACTTTACTAATTCATTTTAAAATTAAACACATTTTATCCTAAATTATTTATTTAATATAGTCATAGATTATTGTATTCATTGTATTTATAATTTTGTTAGTTTTAAATGTATGACGCAACGAAAATATAGGGTGTCCAAAATTCGAGGGGTTAAAATAGTTTTTCTTCTTTGAGAGCATTTTTCATTTCAGTTAGAATTTTAATTTGTAATAGTAACTTGGCATACAACTCTCTTCGATGCTACGTTTACGTAACTGTCAATAATTGTTTTGTATAGTTGTACTATTATCGATATTTTTTTAACATTCAATGTATTGTATTTGCTAATATCACCTCTTGGGATTTTGTTTTATATTTATGTAATAGATTATTACATAATGTAATGTAAGATTATTACTACTGTATATAACAGAGTTATTTTACTAATGTAAAATTACTCCAAATGTATTTAAAACTTTATGGAGAGTGTAACTTAACGAGAGTTGGTACAAATGCTCATTTTTGACACTTTAAAGCCCATCGAAAAGACTATAGTAACTTACTAGTTATACCGAAAATGTATGCAAAGATATTATATAAATTGTATTGCTTGCTTCATAAATCCTCAAGTCTGAATTTACATAAATATCCTGTATATTTTCTTCCGCCATTTCTGGTTTCGGAGTGTCTCCATCATTTGGAATCCGGTAGTATTCGGTAATTTCCGATTGATTAAGACACTCCAAGAACCGTTCCGGCTCTAGGAATGACTGAACGCAAATGTACAGCATATGCATGTTTTATTTTTAATTGCATGTTTCTAAAACAAAATTCTAATTGATTTTTAGCGTAACTGCATGTTTCTAAAACAAATTTTTATTAGTTTTTAGTGTTTTAGCGGATAATTGTTGTTAATGTTTTCTTACTCCTAGCTTCTAAATATTTCATAACACTTCCTTTATGCACTTTTCCTGAGACGAGTGTTTTATTTATAAAACACCAGTTTTAGGAAACTCGTATGAGGAAAGTTCTGTTTATATTTGTTGTTATTATGGAGACCAAATGTTACCGATGGTCGGTAAAAACAACCAATCAGCTTTTAAAACTGTTTATATATTTATTTCAACAAAATATTTTATTGAAAAACATGAAGAGTTTGTTAAACTATTATCACGACTTTTAGTTTTAAAAAATTGTATCCATTGTCCGTCCTTTCACACAATGTTGAAAACACATTTTAAAAATGTCCTTATAAAGTTGTTACGGCATACAAGACTTGATAAATTCTTTAAGACTTTGTATAAATGTTCCTTAATTTAGACTTTGTATATAGTAAACATATTATTTATTTAGCGACACTAATACACTACCAAAGTATGATTTTGGTAAATCGATTTTTTTTGTATTTAATGTTATGTATTTATGATTTTAGCCATTTAGCGTTATTAATTTATTGACTAGTTTATAGTAACTTATTCTGCATAGTTACAATGCGTTACAGTTTATTGTACGTCTTCAGCCAATAATTGTAATTATATGTATTGTATATCTGTTTCTGTTTTTGACTGTGATATAAGTGTAGGTCTATTTATTGACGAATTATAATTTTATTACTGAACTTTGTTGCTTTATTTTGTTTAACATTTCCTGGAATTTTGAAAAGGTTATTTCTTATGAAACCTATATCGTAATTAAGATATAATTAATTACTCCAAAAGGTGTTACAGAGACCCTGCCCTTGAAACCAGTTTTTCTTAATAAATTTTAAAGACAATTTTTCATTTATATCGATTAAAATTCCCTTTTTTTATCAATATAATAGGCCTAATCAAAACTCGATAAGACGATTCTCCGAACTCATTGGAAATATTTTTCAATCGCATATTTTTTTAAGGAGGGCAACTGGAAGATCCTCTCCTTAAACGTGAGATGGGCAATTTTAGGTGAAAATAATTAATATAAATTGGTAGCAATATTCCCTTAATTGTTTTCTAATCAGAGGATAAAATCTTTTTCTTAAATATAACTTGTTATTTTCCATAAAAAATTAAAAACTCATTCCATCATTTGTTTCTGACACTTCTTTCAAAAACGCCAAGTATTGTATCTTATTCTGTGATATAACTGAGTGTATTTATTGCCGGATCGTAACTTTATAACCGAGGATCATTGTTTTATTTCGTTTAACGTTTCCTGTTGTTGTTTTCACACAGATTGAACAAAGTAGTGCTAAGATGAATACGTTTCACCTTTTGTCATTTATTACTTATGATAATACGATTTGGAAACAGAAAACTGTTCATAAAAATCACTGGTTATAATGTTATGAAAATAGTTACTACAAAAGTGGTATAAAAACCTCACCTAAGAACTAGTTTTCAAAAGTTTGAAGTTATGATTTTTCATTTACATAAAATAAAATTCCTTTTGTTTTTTCAATGTAGCTTATTCAGTACTCACAAGAAGATAAACATAATTGAACATTCTATTTTGGCATATGTTTTGAGATTTTTTCTGTAACGAGAACTGGTCAATTGTACGTGAAAATAATGAACATATATAATTTCCCATAATCCTTTTTCTAGGGGATAAAGTTTTCTTAATCAGTCACTTATTAGTTACCATAACAAAATTAGAAAGGCAATTCCTTGTTCTGTTATGTTTACTGGCAGTAGCCTACTTGCAAATGTTTTCAGTGAAATTATGGCACTTAATGTAAGAAAGTGTTCAAAGCTAGGGATTTTAAATAACATTATTTTTTAAAAAACTACAACGAAAAGAAGACATTTTAATTGATTGTTTGAACCGAATGTTTAGTTCATATTTACATAGGTAAAATCACATTTTCATGATTTTATTTGACACGACTAAAGTTTTTCAACTGAGAAACCAATCCTAGGAAATTAGGGCTAAATCCTTTTATTGTAAAGACAGTGGCTAGTTAGGGAAACTCGTTTAAAAATTAAATAGGTTTTATATAGACCAATTACAGACGTATATGAACCGCAAAAATAATTTTTACTTTGCTTGCAGTTTCGACTCCGCTTTTAAACCCTCATCAGTCAAATAATATGAATCCAAAGAAACCATTACATTTATTAAAACTTAGCAACAGAAACATAGCCTAATATCTCTTTCATGTTACTCATTGAGTCTGTATAAGCTGGTGAATGCAGGGGATTTTAATATTTATGCTGGCTTGTTGACCTGCATAGTAATATTGTAATTTTTATTTTATTCTATTGTATTTACCACTGTATTATTGTTTTTAGAATATTGTAAATTTTTACATTGCCGTTTGGCTTTATAATGCTCAATATGTGTTGGCCTCCAGGATCAGTATAGAACACTGTTCTGAAAACACCAGTTACTGGCACAGATGATGGCAAGGTGGTCGCCAAAACATGTATAAGATCACCCAAATTTGTTTTAAGAATTGAGTATTAGTATTATTTGTGTGTTTAATAGAGGACATTGTTCTCACGAGCTAAGCTCAACCCCGAATTATAGTGAAGGTTTCAGAAATGTGGCTACCCAAACGTATTACTTAGCTAGGTTACGTTTGTGTCCCCTAACTGAGAGATTTCTGTAATTATAATCGATGGTTTCAGTTTGAGAATAGTCTGCTCATGTAGATTAACTGATGTACTTTGGTAACAACATTTTTTTCTAAAATATTATAATTCCATTTTCATTCCTCTTTTCGTTGGCAATAATAACAACATTCGTTAGATATATGGAACTAAATTACAGTTATATTTTCACCTTATGTCCATACCGTGCATAAAATTTTTAAAAAATAATTATATAATGTAGAATTTTTACATTACAAAACTATAAATGTAAACAATATTCGAGCTGGTTGGTGACTTAAGGTTGTAAACACAAGAAATATACACAACTCACAATTATAAAACTTTAACTTCATACGCATTTCAATAACGTATGTCATCATCATCACTGATGATACCACAAACTTTAATTAAAGAAAGTTTTCTTTAAAGTTATATGTTTGGGGTACCATTATTGATGATGATGACATAATTAATTGAAACGCGTATGAAATTATAAAGTTTTTTAATTGTAAGTTTTGATAGCCTATTTCTTAAGTTTAAAAAAAACTAATATTTGTTTTGTATCAATCTCTTAATTTGGTTAAAATTATACTCACTTTTCTTGGCAAAGGAATTAATTTGTGGTACTTAAATACTTATATTTGAAAAAAAAAATTATTTTTTTTAAAAATTGTAGCAATATTAAGGGGAGACCAGTTTTTTATGGTGTTATGTGTTGAGGAGGGATGTTCACAATCAATGACTGTCTGTTAATAAACAAAATAATTGTCGTGAAACAGTGATTTGAAAATGTTTGTGAGGTATATACAGATTTGCGTTTGTCAAACCAAAGTAGAGATCAAACTGAGAATTTAATCCTGCCAACTTTCCAACACGAAACAATAATGCTAAAGACGTTGTGTCACTATGTCAACAAAAATCACCCAACCTGACTCAAAATAAGTAACCACATTTTATGTTCATTTATGCATCGATTCTAACTATTAAATTTACATTACTTTCGACAGTTCATATCGAATCAAGCCATAATCATTATGAACTAGGTAATTGGTCAAATTTTATGAAACCCCAAAGGGAAAATGAAAAATTTCTAAGGAAAAAGGCAGTGAAATGTGTATTTTGATGAAGTCTAAAATCCTCAGTACCATCAACCCTCTCACAGAAGAAAATATCAAGAACATAACTAAATTTCTGTATAGTCCTCTTTAATACAGAAAATGTTATTGAGTCGTTTTGATTATTGAGTGAAAATTACAGACATTAATAATCGATCTTCTAAGTTGTAGTTTTGAAAAGTAAAATTTACTTCAAACGCTATTTTAAATTTTATTGATATTGTGAAATACCAAGGTATTGGTATTGGTAAAGAGTGAAATACTCTTTGATTTTGTTTAGTATTAAATCACTGTAAAATTATCCGTACTTTAACTAACACAGTTGGAAATACTTTTTTTGTTTGTATTTATACACCCTAATAAGATACATAAACATTAAATTATGCTGTCCATTTTATATACTGTCCCCATATAAATCTGTCTGCTGATTAATTATTAATAATTTTAAATGTTGTCCATACAACACCAAGTAGGCCTTTAAATGCCATTTTCTAATAACTTGTCTATGTTGCTTTAGAATCTTGTCACACGGAGCTAACATTTGGTTGTAGAAATATATAAGATTTTATTTATAATTCGAAATGAGAACTTTTTTAGAAATACTGTAATAATAAGGGCGAATTATTTTGAAGAAGAATTTTGTGTTGTATATCTTGAGGGTTGTTTAAAATTTTCTTATTGATATCACTTGGTAAAAAACCACTACACACTGTTAATTATACACTTACCTAACACTTTATACTAGATCAATGCATTATTCTATGCTGTGAGTCACGGAGAAGATTGTTGCTCAGGTGTGTTGTATTACTGTGTTATTATCTTGAGCTTGGTTTGTCTGTACTCGTAGATTACAATACTCATCTAAATAATACAACACACCTGAGCAACAGTCAATAAGAAAAATAATAGCTTTATTTGGTTTTTATTTATTTGTATTGATTTTTATTTCCGGGTATATTGTGTTATTTTCCCAAGGTTGAAAGATTTTAACGCGTGTGTTTGACGTAGTTTTAAGTCTGGAGTAATACAGGCTGAGCATTCACTACGAAACTAGAACCACCAATTAAGCGAGCCGCGTCTGAAGGTCGATTGAGCTGTAGGGACGTATTGTTTATATACACAAGATAATCAGTCTGTAAACAGATGAGAGGCGTCTTTGTGCTGCGATATGTAAATATTTGGATCCAGTCCCACGAAGTGGACGACGTCTTCTGTGAACTGCGACACGTTTTCTGGTTATCGGCGAAGGATGCATGTGTGGTCTTCCTGGCGCAGGACATTAGCGATTCCGCACACCATCAGATACGTCCACCGGTGCACAGCGCCTACGCTCTTTGTCTGCAGACACTCGGATGTGGGTTAAAACAATGCATTTTGCAGGGAAAAGCAAACAAATCAAGTTTACTCAAGTGGTTTTCATTTTAAAATTTTAAATCTGGTTTTAACTGTAACAAATTAATATAAAACATGCAGTGACTTAGGAATTTCGGATAATTAAAGACTTTAAAAATGAATTACCTGTAAAGATAATCAAGTTCCTGGAACGTCTAAGAACAGCTGATTTTCTCATTCATAATTCCAGCTGCAAAAAAACCACACAAACTTAAATCATATATTAAATCTAAAAGTCTTTGAGAATACAAATTCTTACTACGTTAAAGAAATTGTTTTCAATTTTATAACGCCACAAAAAAAATTATAAATACTGCTTAAATTTGCAAAAATGTATAACATAATATCAGTATATTAACATGCAGAACAAAGTACAAAGTAATCGATACTTTTATATAACTGTATTATTATCCTTTAAAGTTTCCATCTAAGAGTATACAACCGAATAACGATAAAACTCAAATTATTGAATGGTTGAATAAGCACAAAGCTACATACGTTTACGCATAATATTAAGCGAATCACTGTTGTCCTGACACTATCTATTTATGTATGTAATTCCAGCAATGGAGTCCATGTTTGCCTTTAGAAATGTTACTTCCAGAATGTTTGAGAAAATTTATTTTTTACGAAATCTCTTCTAACCATACCTAATACATTAGCAATATTGTAACACTAGCATTTAGTAATATCGTATAACATAGGGCGGTTATAAAAAAATTCCTATAAGATTATCATTGTAAAATGCGGTTATGTGTCCAACACCATCATTTTCATAGCATATTAAGCAGTATTTTAAAGGTAATTTCACGTTTAAATAATGGGTACGAAATCTTTCCTAGCCATACTTAATACATTAGCATATTGTAACACTGGCATGTAGTAGTGTCGTGTAACATGGGGCGATTATACAAAAAAAAACCTTAGGATTATCTTTGTAAATGCGGTTATGTGTCCAACACCATCATTTGCATAGCATATTAAGCAGTATTTTAATAGTAATTTTATTTTTAAATAATGGGTACGAAATCTTTTCTAACAATACTCAATACAGTAGCATATTGTAACACTGGCATGTAGTAGTGTCGTGTAACATGGGGCGATTATACAAAAAAGCCCTATAAGATAATCGTTGTAAAATGAGGTTATGTTTCCAACACCATCATACTTCATGACGTTCTATGAAGTATTTTAAAGTTACTTTTACGTTTAAAATACGTTTAGCATTACTTTAAATCACCTTGTTTAGAACCTGAACTACGTTTGAGCAGTAGTTCCAGTCATATCTGAAAAAAAAGTTTTATAGTTGACCACCGTTTAGTCAAGTAATACATAGAGATTTTCTTTTATTATTTTTAAAATATTCCGAATTCCATAAGAAATATAATACTGACTTTGGGATAAGTGTCTCTGAAACTAAAATATCTAAACCATATTTAAAAAAATAACTTCAGCTAAATTCTATCACAGGTTTTATGTATATTAATGTCTAATAATTATTTTTACTTCAGTAAAAAAAGATTAGTTTGTTATAGTAATTACCAATTTATAAGTGCAATGATAACAGGTTTTGTGTTTTTCACTTTAACGAAATGTCACTTGGTTCATTTTTCGTGTTTCGATATCAAGAAGATTCAAAACTTGTACTGTACTACTTTATTCTTACGATTCATTCCTAAACACCCTGATCTCTAATATACAGACGCCGTTGAAGGGTAAACGTTCACAAAGACTACACTTAATTTTAAGACACCAAAATTTACAAAAGTCTGCTTTGGAACACGAGACCATAGTACAATCATTATAGACTCTTTAAGGTTTGCTTTGGTACACCAGGCCATACCACAACCATCATTCACTCGTTGAAATTTGCTTCGGTACAAGAGACCATAGCACGATCATCATCGACCAGTTGAGGTTTGCTTTGGTACACGAGACCATACTACAATCATTATAGACTCTTTAAGGTTTGCTTTGGTACACAAGAAGATACCAATATCATCAACTAGTTGAACTTTGCTTTGGTACACGAGACCATACCGCAACCATCATCGGCTCGATTTGGTTTGCTTTGGGACCCAAGACCATACCTCAATCCTCACCGACCCGTTGAGGTTTGCTGTGGTACACGAGACCATACCACAACCATAATCGGCCCGTTGAGTTTTGCTTTGGTACACGAAACCATACCACAACCATCGTTGACTCGTTGAGGTTTGCTTCGGTACACGAGACCATATCGCAGTCATAATCGGCCCCTTGAGGTTTGCTGTGGTACACAAGACCATACCACAACCATAATCGGCCCGTTGAGTTTTGCTTTGGTACACGAAACCATACCACAACCATCGTTGACTCGTTGAGGTTTGCTTCGGTACACGAGACCATACTACAATCATTATAGACTCTTTAAGGTTTGCTTTGGTACACCAGGCCATACCACAACCATCATTCACTCTTTGAAATTTGCTTCGGTACAAGAGACCATAGCGCGATCATCATCGACCCGTTGAGGTTTGCTTTGGTACACGAGACCATACTACAATCATTATAGACTCTTTAAGGTTTGCTTTGGTACACCAGACCATACCACAACCATCATCGACTCGTTGAGGTTTGCTTTGGTACACAAGAAGATACCAATATCATCAACTAGTTGAACTTTGCTTTGGTACACGAGACCATACCGCAACCATCATCGGCTCGGTTTGGTTTGCTTTGGGACCCAAGACCATACCTCAATCCTCACCGACCCGTTGAGGTTTGCTGTGGTACACGAGACCATACCACAACCATCGTTGACTCGTTGAGGTTTGCTTCGGTACACGAGACCATATCGCAGTCATAATCGGCCCGTTGAGATTTGCTGTGGTACACAAGACCATACCACAACCATAATCGGCCCGTTGAGTTTTGCTTTGGTACACGAAACCATACCACAACCATCGTTGACTCGTTGAGGTCTGCTTCGGTACACGAGACCATACCGCAGTCATAATCGGCCCGTTGAATTTTGCTTTTGTACACGAAACCATACCACAACCATCGTTGACTCGTTGAGGTTTGCTTCGGTACACGAGACCATATCGCAGTCATAATCGGCCCGTTGAGGTTTGCTGTGGTACACAAGACCATACCACAACCATAATCGGCCCGTTGAGTTTTGCTTTGGTACACGAAACCATACCACAACCATCGTTGACTCGTTGAGGTTTGCTTCGGTACACGAGACCATATCGCAGTCATAATCGGCCCGTTGAGGTTTGCTGTGGTACACAAGACCATACCACAACCATAATCGGCCCGTTGAGTTTTGCTTTGGTACACGAAACCATACCACAACCATCGTTGACTCGTTGAGGTTTGCTTCTGTACACGAGACCATACCGCAGTCATAATCGGCCCGTTGAGGTTTGCTTTGGTACACGAGACCATACACAACCATCATTGACTCGTTGAGGTTTCCTTTGGTACACGAGACCATACACAACCATCATTGACTCGTTGAGGTTTTCTTTGGTACACGAGACCATAACATAATCATTGACTCGTTGAGGTTTGAGTTACTCCTTAGGCATTTTTGAAGTGAGTCTGGTAGACAGACCTTTGAATATAGGTTTGATTTTTTTTCATTAAAACAAGAGAAAATGTTTTACGTGACCATAGGGTTTCTTTTCGAGTTTATCTTTGCTTAGGCCCTAATTTACAACGCCGTACAGTAAATTAAAAATGTGCAAGCTACTTTCGTCTGCTCTCTGAGAACACACTATAATTACCTAATGTATATATCGGCTTTACCACTGCAAAATCTCGAAAGTTGCCAAACGTTATTGGGAATAAATTAATATCAACTGTTTTATCTTATTGTATGAAAAATAACACCAGAGTGTCATTATTTAAGGCTTCCTTGTTTCATTTATTCAACTCAATATCTAAAAATTAAGAAGAATTATTTTTGGTATGTTACGCAGTCCTATAACTGTGTTTTTATAAAGAGAATAATTGTAAACATGAAGTATTTTTAAAGTTAATTTTGACTATATTTAGACGGAAAATGTTACCAGTTCCCCAAAAATGTAACCTAATTTATCATAAACTAATACTTAAGTTTTATACCAAGTTAATAATGAATTTTATGAAAATTTCCCAGACATTAACTTTCTGACTATCCAAACTAAATATCTGGAAAAATATGATTGTTATTAAAATTTATTTTTGTGTCATTAATAAGTAATAAACATATAGACCCGGTATTATGTATGATTAAAAGAATTTGATACACGAACCAAATGAAACATAATTCCAAAAAATACACTAACATAGTTATTTTGTAAATGTATATTTTTAGGTTATGTATGGAAGTCCTGTAGCTAGGAAAACTAAAATTAGGCTAAGTTTATGTGAATGTTTTAAGAATTTATTGTAGTTTTATACCAGCGACGGATTTCATTTCAAGAAACAAATTATAACAAAAATCTAAAGATATTACGGCATTATTAGCCGTTTATCTCAATTCGAACGCCATTGTTTCTTGTTTTGGCATAAATCTTCTTCTTCTATATCTCTTCTGTTCATAGTTCTTCTATTCCCATTATATCCCCTGATTTCCTTGGTCTAAAGATACGTTATAAAGCACATACAATCAGGCACTTCTGCGCTACTCGACACTCTGGCGATACAGGTCAGTAAGCTGATCCTAACGTAATGTGCTTCAGAAGTTAGTTTGTTTTACACTGTTAGTTAACGAGCGATAAAACGGGCATAGCCAGTTTTGACTTTCATATTTTGAATTAGAATTGTCCAAATTAGCGCTAAATTCATACTTTTCTATTACTCAGAAAGAAAAACTACTTACTGAAACTTTTCAGCAGACACTTGTCGCACTAAGTCAGTGAATTATTCAATGCTGTGAGTCTTGTCCATGACTCAGAATATTGAACAATGCACTGATCTAGTGCGAAACGCGTCTGCTGAAATATATTAGTAAGCAGTGTTTTTTTTTTTAGCAAAGTGATAATAAAAGAAGTAGTTTCAAAACAAGATGTACAAAACAAAAACTGCAAGTGTTAAATTCATGTTTACAACTTAAAACCAACACTAAAGATCGCGTTTCTGAAACTTTTACAATAAACCCCAAACTATGAAACATGTGTTATTGATTTGTATTCTTAAGGTCATTAATTAATTCAACTATTATTAAATTGAAGGGTATGGTTGGGAAAATATATAAATATTGTACGTGCCCAACTGATAGCTATAACCTCTTCGTCAAAACTGTTGGATAGAAGACCAAATGCTAACAATTTACTGGGAAAACTAAAGGACATAAAACTCCATGGTTTGTGATAGGGAAGGATACACGTGCAACACGTGTATACGGTCGTATATGCTATGTTCAACTACTCACTCCCTCGTGTATTAACAGCGGTAAGTGACACAAGAGTATGGTTAAATACAAGATGTAATAATCATATGTTATAGGGAATATGAAAATTTAGTATCAATAGCTTACTTTTTCTATAGATAGGCATCACAGAAAAGAACTGATAAACGGGGGTATATACTACTCTTCATCCAGGTTGAAAGCATGGATACCATGACTGAGTGACTCTGCACAGGGAATCGTGATCTATAAACAGGTTATTACGCCCTATCCTTGGTTCCACCTAATGCCACTTATTCTTCTTCTTACAACGAATCTAACCGTTACATACCTACCCATAACCCCAATAGAGATTAGGTTCACTTTAGTTACGTACCCCGATTACTTCTTCCCTATACCCTCTTGTAATAATTTAGATGATAGTGTTATTCTGGCTAATAGCCTTAAAATCAATAAAACATATTGATGTTCAATTTCAGAGCTTTTCGGTTTTTCTCTTATCCTTTCTTCTTTTTGCAAATATTTCCCCATTTTATTTGTTATATACACACCTTTTTTTAAAAACCAAAAGTATATTAATTAGGGATGGGCCGATTCCGATTCTCGATTCCAGGAATCGTCGATTGTAGGTGGTATCGAGGAATCGTCGATACTCGATTCTTCATTCATAAAAGTGTCGATTCCGATTCCTATTTTGTTAACTATTAAAATATGCGTGTGGAGTAATTTATTACCAAACAAAATTTATTATATTTGTGTGGAAAAATAATTAATTACCAACATGTCTTATTTATGTATTAGTTGATTTGAATGAATTAAATGATTAAAGTAAACGAAAATATTATTATTTATGAAGCAACAGCAATCAAGATCGTAACCATTTCTGGTCGTTTGACATCGCTCGTCTCTCTCTCTCACTAGAGTGGGTTCGATACTCTCTTTTGCTCTCTCTCCCCCACGTGTCTTACTGTCACTGATTTATAGATGTCAGAACAAAACACAAAAAAGTACAGTAAAAACGTCACCGTCGGAACCGTGGCCATGACGGTTGAGCGAATAGACGGATAACAGAAACACTGTATTATTCCTCCGAAACTTAACCTTAATAAATTATATTATAGACAGATATCACTCTCACGGTTGAAGGTTTTGTGTAGCCTATTACATTAAAACGGAACTTTTAAAAGGTTTTGCCATATGACCAAGATGTTAACTAAATTAATTATTGGAGAACTAGCATGTAAGCTAATATAACTTGAAAGAATCGAGAATCGAGTAAAGAATCGAGAATCGAAAGGAAAATTTTAGAATCGGAATCGGAATCGAAAATTTTAGGAATCGGCCCATCCCTAATATTAATCAATCTCATATCAGCTGTAGATTTTATGATTCTTGAAAACAACTACCGGCCAAATGAGATATATTTATTTATATATTATAAAAATATTTATATATTTTACTGAATTAAATAATGGTTTTTCTACTTTTAAAGTTATTTTCATTTTGAGACTCGCTAAACAATTCTTTAAGTTCAACGCTTAGCCTTTCTAGTACGATACAAATTATAGCAAATAGCGACAACAAACACTCACAGCTATATTTAGAGCAGTGGAAGAAAGTTACGAGGTCCAACATGAAGTGCAAGTAAATAAGCCAATCGAGTGACGTCACTGGGCTGTTTGAAGTACGACGATGTGACCTCAGTGGCCATCACTTATACACCACCTTGGCAGTTCACTTTGCTCAGGTGCGTTGAGCGCCGCTACCAAGGGCTCAGTGTAAAACAAAACCTCGTTACTTATTGTTATGCGACGAAGGAATAGCGGCACGTTACCTTAGCGTTAATCATCGTAACAAATAGAATCCAGAAAAGGAATTTTAACCGTAATAAATGTGAAGGGATCAATGAACAAAAAATACACCTAATTAAATGACTTTTTCTGGAAATGATTTGTAATTGTTCGCATTGTCCAAATTAGGAGTAAATATTACAGCCAGCAACATATCTCCCCACGATCAAAGTATTATGGTTTATTTCTCAGGCAAATTCCGTGTCTAGAATTTCGTATAGTTTCAAGGTGTAGTCTACCCTGGATACGAGATGCAATAATTCTCCTTTATTTCCAGCAGTAAGAGATCATAAGTTTCTTTCCGACGTCCTGTCTAAATCCTTTCAACATTTTTATCTTTTTTTCCAAAGGCGTGTAACGCGAAGACACCTCTCTATGATACTGACTCCCCTTACATTCTAAATCAGCGGGGTTTCATATCCCTACCGTAATACAACCTACATTCACAATCCCCTCCTTCTCTGCTCGTCTTAAAACTAAAAAGAAACACAACCTGAATATTTGATTTCTGCCTTTTCCATCTTATCGAGATCTACGGAGATACCTGTCCTACATTCTACACACTTGCAGCTTGTCTCCTCTACAACAACCTCGTCAGCAAGGGCGTTTAACGCTTCTCCCTCATTATCTTTAGCCAACTGAAGAAACACAGTCATAAACCACACTTTTGTTTTAATTTTACAAATGGACATAAATAAAAAAAGATAACTTATTAAGTAAAATAATTGTTTAAATAATAATTTTATTTTACACCTTTAAGACAATTAGCTAGTAAGGATAGTAAAGAGTTGTGACAGACAAATAGCACTTGGTAAAGGAAGCAAGAGGGGCTTTCACTTCTCCTATTGTGCAGGAGGGACCTACTCTCTGTTAGGGTCGTAAAAAAATGTTTTCGTGTTACACCCTCTTGTAAAAAAGAGGAAAAGGTTGATAAAAAGGTATTAGCTAGGAATAAGAAAAGGATATCATGGCCCTGGTAAAAGATAGATGAAGGTGTTGTTAATCACATTCAGGCTAAATAGTGTAGTAGACCTACTCTCTAAAGAGGTCATAAAGAGATAGGAAATGTTCATCCTTTAAACCACCTAGTAAGAAGTAGTATAAGGAAAGGACGATGGTCCTCAGGTATTGAAAATAGTAGAAAACTATTGTGTGGCGTACTCAAGGTCACTTACTTAAAGTAGACCTCCTCTTATCCGGGGCGAAGAGAGGAATACCCGGGATTATCATGTGGGGTGTAAACGAATGAAGTAAGTCAAC
This sequence comes from Prosapia bicincta, assembly GCA_036971475.1. Lineage (NCBI taxonomy): Eukaryota > Metazoa > Arthropoda > Insecta > Hemiptera > Cercopidae > Prosapia > Prosapia bicincta. Next base: position 380,592,258 of record JBAIZL010000001.1, read on the forward strand.
GCTGGCATTTCGCTTTTCCCTTTTCTGAATGTAGACTGGAGCCAAACAGACCAGTCTATCCAAAAAGTGCCAATTAGATACTAGTTTGGAGAGTTGCTTCAATTGTACCGCACTCAAGAAGTGTATCAATCTCACAGCTCTATCTGGATCTATACTTTTCTTCTACGCCTGGATTGGATCTCTCATTTTTTTATCTCTGTCTCTCCTTATCAGTCTCTCTTGACCACCTTTCGTTTTTTTTTGTAACTAGATTATGTTATACAAAAGAAGCGCAAACAGAATTCACCCCTATAGGGATTATTTACTTTCTAGGAGCTATTTCAAGACAATTTTTGAAAAGGTCAGGTTATACTTCTAATGCTTAATAAAAGAATTTATTTTTAAACAATTTTAATATGTTTAGAATCTAATGTCTACTGAATGATCTTTATAAGTAGCCTACGAGGTATTTATTTGGGAGATCATGTTAAAGGCAAAAGGTATGTGTTCGACACGCGTATTTCGTATTGACAAAGTATAATATCGCCCACTCTTAAGCAATCTATTGCCTGCTGTTAAAGTTTGTTGCGGGATAACTAAACGCTTGATAAACGAATCAAATAATCTTGCTTATTACAAAGACAACAGGTTTGTTGTCCTCATCAAGTCTATCTTAGTATAAAATCGTCGTCCTTATATTTAACACTAAGGTAAATACTATGAGAAGGAAACCTTAATCCTTGTACACTTGAGTAGAAAAATTATTTGGTCTACTCGTGGATAGTTATATTAATCCACAAAGTTTTACTAGATTTTAGTTTTACTGAACGAGATTTAGTTTAGCGTACGAGACGAAGGAATGATATTTTAACTTTTCGTTTTAGTCACCAAAGTGTTAAATACAAGGACAAAATGTTATACTAAAAAAGATTTGAAGACAATTGTAAAAAAAAGTCGTCCTTGGGATAAACAGGTTTACTTGATTCGCGTCCTTCACAAAAATATTACATTTAATAAAAATTGGACTATTTAAAAAAATATTTTAGACGGCAAAATGTTTTAAAGAACAATTTTTATATTTCTGAGTGGGGTTAACGTCCAAAAACTTCCCTCGATAATCCTTACGATAGAGTATTTGAAGTCTTGTAGCATCTCTTGCAAATAAAAAAATCTGTTCACATGTAAGCTGGCGCGTGATCTCGAAGGGGGATCTAGGCGGGGGAAGGGTAGGGGAAGCAAAATACAGTTCCATAAACATTACAATATGAGGTATAGTATGAGGTACAATATGCGTATAGTATGAGGTAATGTAGATCTGACAAGGCCGAAAGAAAGCTATAATATTATTTGATTTCATTAGCCATTTTAACCAGGTGATTTACATAAAGATTTGAAAAATCACTTTTCTAAACGACCGCAATGCTTGCAATTTCTTAGCGGAAGCCTTTGATGCAACACGCACTACAAAAACCAATGTTTTTTAATACTACTAGAGTTTTGTTTTCTATCGATCGATCGCGTGCCAGCTTACGAGTAAACAGCTATACATTCTGTTTGGCCATTAGACACCAAGAGCCCTCTCTGATTGTAAACTGGAGATTCAGCAAATCTTTGCGTGTGCCCACTGTAAACATCAACACTGGTCAACAGATCCATTCCCGCCCTTTTACATAAAGGCCAATGTTTGTAGTCGTACTACTACAGTATGTTTAGCGCGCCATTTCGCCATGAATAGCCTCTTTGAAATTAGAACAATATCTTCGATTCATTTATTTATAGAAAACACAGACTTCGTGTCTGCTTGATCCTGATGCAAGAAGTTACCTGTTCGCACAAGAAATTATGCTTGTGGTGAAGTAACGAGCCTAGTTTACGGCCTTGAATTTACGCTGCAAAGTTGCAATAAATACTTGCCTGTACAAATACGTAAATATCTACTTGCAGTTTAATTTATCTATTTTCTGTTTATTGACTTGTTCTCCAAAATAAATGTTTTGTAATTCAAAAGCTTTTCTTAAAATTATTTTTCCCTACTAGTCTGGCACTTGGTAATCGGTTATTGTTGTCAAAACAATAACAATTACGGCGGTAGTTATTAAAAATAAAAGAAAGAGTTTGAGATCCAAACCTATGTGACTCAGTTAGACTTTACTTCAGAAAAGCTACACTTTCCATACGAGCTAAAAGCTTGGGAACGTTTTGTTAGTCTCCAGTAGTTTTGGAAAAGCGAGTGAAACTATTGGAGTATAGGAACAGGCTGATACCGGTCTATACAGGCTCCGGGTCGCCCCAGAGGATTAGGCGATCCTTTCTCAAACTCTTGTGCCGACCCTAATTGTTTCTGATGAGTCACTTACTATTTCTTGGTCTACAAATATAAGATTTCTACTGTTACATTTAGATAACAGTGACGTAGTTTTGTTTTGTTCCTTCAAGTTATACTTTGGGAATAAAATCCAAACATAATAATATCACTAAGAAAGATAATAGAAAAGATAAAATGTAATTAAATACCGATTTCCGAAATTAAAATAATATAATTCATAAATATTAAATATTTAATAAATATTTAAATATCTATTTCCGATATCCCATTAAATATTCACATAGTTACGTCGTATTTTTCGACCATCTTTTTCTTCTTCTTCACACCATATTTATTTTTCTCTAACCTGTCACAAACACTCTAACGAATGGGAAACGAGCTATGATTTTCCTAACAAGTACCACGATGACAGTGTCATTATTGTATCGTAGGCCTACTCATAATGATCTTGTCTTCCCATAGGCCTACCCTATGTCCATACGTGGGAGACACTCAAGACGTAGATAATGAATTCGTCCAAAGGAAGAGACTTTGTCATCAATGATATAATCAGTTAACATTTCTTTCAATCACCCCTTCCATAATATTGTAGTTAGGCCTAATATATGTTATCGTTACGCATGACTTGTCCAAAATACTATATTTGTCGTCATTCCACTGTTACACTTCATTTTTCCTTGTTTGTTGAATCATCGCTCCATTTGAGACATGTCCACGGCCTACATGTAAATGTCCACTTACTTGCTAACTAAAGCCTTCGTAAAAGTCCATCTCTTAACAGTAATTGCAGCGCAAAAGCCTCATCTTAAAGACAAATGCCAGATAACGACTCTTAAAGGTTTTACTCACTAGGAGGAACTCATCTCTGCGTTTTACGGTCTTAGTGTCTCTTTCCTGTGCACTGTCCCACTGTTCACATGCTCAGTGAGATATAAATATTCCTAAATGTTTGTTTTTTTTTTTAATTTGGTGCTTTCCTTTAAGGTAGGAACAAGACACACAATAATGAAGTGTCACAGATGTGTAAAGAAGTATAAACCTCTTTGGATATCTTTGATAGGTGCACATATGTATAGTTTAAAGGTGTATTGGTGCATATACTGTTTGTATGGACCGATAAATAAAACCTAGAGATATTTGTTTTAAAAATTATATAATATAATTCTGTCAGAAGGAGAATTCTGTGACTGTAGTTATCTGATGTTGAAGTTAGGGGGTCCTTTAGACTTAGTCCAACACTGGTATGATAGCACTAATCAGGATTTTTAAAAAACTAATTTTTAACAAATATCTCAAGCTACAATAATCAATAACTATAAATTTATGTAAATAATATATGAAACAATATACTTTTCACCTATACAATTTTGAATCTACGATATTTGGATAGCTATATTTCTATAAACAACATTGGCTCACTTTATTTTCTCTCTCTGATTGACAAAGGACAAACTGTGTCTGAAATATGTCATTAATTTAGTATTAATGTGGTCTATTTTAACATTGCAGACTTTACTATTACCAAAGTAAGTTTTTCAGTCTTCTATCTAGCACAAAAAATCTACACATATGTATATATATATATATATATATATATATATATATATATATATATATATATATAAATGGCTTTATACATTAACAAAGCTAGACCTAAATCCTTAGGTAGGACTAAGGATATCTTTATGTTTCACTATGTAAGACATGTAAACGTGCTGTCTTTGGAATCCATGTTTATAGCTTTATCTGGTGAAAGTCATTGTACGGATCTCGATCAAGAAGCAAGAGAAGAGTGGAAGACCCATAGGTAGAGGGAGAAAAGCTTTTCTTTTTTTCCAGATGAACTGAATGTACAGAAATGTTATACAAGACACGGTAGACTAAGAAAGAATTTACAATCTTGAAATATTGCAAACATTCCTTCACTAATACAGCATTTAATGAATTGAAAGATGGAAATGGAATTAAAAGTTGTAAAATATAAGAAATGTTTATAACGTTTTTCGATGAAAAATGTCAACTCTAATGGTAGAAATGCATATGAGGAAAGCACTAGGATTAAATTGCAGAAATATTGTTTGAAGAAAAGAAGATGCAGTTAAATGAAAACAAGCACAAATTGAAGATAAAGCGGGCGGTTCAAACAGATTCATGTGATTGGTTTCATTTATTTAGACAAAATTTTTGTTAGTAAAATGTACCTACTCCAATAAATCTTGCTCAATTATTTTTTTTGTCATAAACAAATTGGCTGGTATATTACTAACACGTACTTTTCGGGAGTTAATCTTTACCGATTACAGATTGTAAGCATAATAAATGGTACTGTATTAAGACAAGCCGAAACCACTCGGTAGTCTTCACAAGGTATTATATAACGCCTACCAAGACTTTATAAAAACCTCTCGTTCTTAGCCGACCTTGAGTGTAATTAGAACAATTTATCTTGGTACGGGATTCACTTGATTAATGCAGAGATACGAGAGGAGCAAACATTAAGGACAGCGCTCGAACTTTTATTTTATAACCAAATGGTTATTTTAATGAAAACTTTAACGCCCGACAAAAACACCTTTCCAAAATAAAAACGAAACATCTGAAATTTATAAAGATTGAAAAGTTAATTGAATGCCTGCTCTTTTAAAACGGACCTAAATCTGAACGACTATAGTAAGCGCAATGAACATAGCCAACTGTAGCGACATCCGTCAGAAAAGGGCTACTGTAGTATCCTTCTCTACAATTAACCTACTGTAGTAAACCCCAAAATACAGTGGTAACTCTAGCAAGAACGGTTCTGTAGTAACCTACACAAGATTACGGGAGGGCGGGTATCACCACTTGAGTTATCGTGCACAGTGATTCCTCAAGGAACTGGATACCTTAGTACCTCTAGATATAATCTGGAGGCAATAAATAATCATAACAAGTTATATATATATATATATATATATATATATATATATGTGTGTGTGTGTGTGTGTGTGTGTGTAATTAATAAATTTAAAATATCTCAAAAACAAGAATACTTTTAATGAATATATTTATTCAAAGCTTTTCGCCGATAAAAAGCTTTGAATAAATATATTCATTAAAAGTATTCTTGTTTTTGAAATATTTTAAATTTATTAACTATATTACAAGAAAACATATCACCATATTTAATATATATATATATATATATATATATATATATATATATATTTATATACAAACAAATTCTCAATTAGGTAAACAACCAAAAACTTTATATAGTTACTTTTTACTAAATAAATACATATAATATAAATATCTACATATATATAACAGAATAACAATATTTAATGCACAATGGAAAAAGAATTTCGTTGCAATTTTTCATTTTCTTCTTTATACAGTATGTAATGTTGGACTATTATTTTTGTTTGTTACTATTTATTCGCTCTCTCTTCTTTATTTATCATTTATGAAGGTGATGGCGGTCTATAATTTCTCATTATAACCATCTCTTGTAATAATTCATTATTGCAAGAAAGTTTTACGTAAAATTTCATGTACATCTTTAAGTAATAGATTTTTACCTACGAGAAAGTCGGCTTAGTGCCAAAATGCTGGTTTACAAAGTTGTAGTCATTCAGTTCAAATCCGAGGAAGACTTATTTAAATTTAAATAATGAATAAACATGTGAAATCATTTGTAATAACTCTAATTGTCAACCACTACAGTTGAAAAAAATGTAGTTGAGCTTGATTAGATAAATGAAAACGTAAGCCTATTTTATTGCAAATTAAAAATGTATGCAATATAATATATATATATATATATTTTATATATATATATATATATATATATATATATATATATATATATATAAGGAGCGTTTGAATTGTAATAACTTAGTACTGCTGTAACACGACAAAGCTCACTGTAATAATGATTTTTGTCCAGATAGCTTATTGAATGGAATCCTTCTGTCATTTCAAGCTTAAAACCTAAGAAAGTGAAAAACGAATTAAGGAGTCTGCTTGAATTCTTACCTTCAGCCTGTCACTTGAAGTATTCTGTGTAAAAATACAGAAACTTCATCTTGAAGACATGATTTTTCCTTTAATACACTAGTAAGGCACTCAAAAGCCGAGCTATTATGCTACCAGCTGATATGTAGCAAGCACTGCCTATCTGTTTTTCATCTAATATATTAATACATAACTGTATGAAGCAACTGTGGCGTAATGTTTATTTTTAAATAAATAAAACCTCTAAACCACAAGTAACATTTATTTAAACCTTATGTACATTTCGATTGCCCAGCAATCATCTTCAGAGGTATTTAAAAAATACAACTGAGAGTTGTATTTTTTAAATACCTCTGAAGATGATTGCTGGGCAATCGAAATGTACATAAGGTTTAAATAAATGTTACTTGTGGTTTAGAGGTTTTATTTATTTAAAAATATTAATACATAACCAAAATGATTATTATTTATATTAAATATATTGTGTGAGTGTGTGTGCGCGCGCGCGCGCGCGATAGCTGTGCGTTTACGTGTGTGCGCGCGCGTGTGTGTTTGTGCGCACTCAATAGCTGTGCGTTTCCGTGCGCGCGCGCGCATTTCAGTTCCTATTTTTTGGGTAAGCCTAATTTTCCTTCTCAATAAGATAGTTTTCAGCGGGGAAAGCATGTTTCTTTTGGCGGTTGAAAAGCGTTTAACTGCAATGTTGGCAACATTTTTTGCAAATGTTGGCAACTGTTCGGTTTATTCTAAAAGCATTAAGGTGTTTATCAAAACTATAAGTTTTATCTGATCCGAGTCTTAGTTCTTAGAGACATTCAGCAGATTTTTGTACCAGTGCATATTGGCAGCTATTAACTATCGATACCGTCCGAAGCCTAGACTACCTGTCACTATTAAAGGATAGGTAATTGATGATGTCAAGGATGATGCAAACATGGCGGTCGTTCACCCAAACATCTCTCTCCTTCAGACGTTCTGCGTCTGTGTTGGACGTAAATGTTTAGCATTTAATTCGAATAGTAAGGCTATACAGACCTTTATTTGTGAGTAGATCGTGGGCAGAGGCAAATATGGAAACATTAGTCTATGGAACAGCTAAACAGGCCGTTGGGAAAATATTAGTGTACGAGTATGATTTTAGTTTGAAATATTTAGGTACCGATGTATAATGATTATTATTAATTGTTTTCAATTGAATTCAGTATGATACGAACTAACATTTTACGCATGTCATTACACACTCTGCGTTGTATAGGCTCCTACAATATGCTCCTTACATGGACGGTGACATATAAAAAATATTTGTTTTTAAGGTTATGATAAAAACAAAGTTTGTTTCTTATCTGTTATCAAAAACAATCTAAGTCATACGGGAAATGTAATTGTTTCGATCATTTTGATACAGTCGTCAAACAGTCATCTGAAAAGATTTGTATCATTGGAATTTACTATGTAAAATTCTAAATTTAATACCAATTTAAAGGATCAGGTAATCGGAATTAAGTAATACAGTAAACTAGAGAGGGAGAGAGAGGGAAACAATGAAGTGATTTTACTCTTACAGGTGAAAAACTTCACAAGATTAGAGAGAGGATTAATTAAAAATTAATGTAAAATTATGTACAATTGGTACGAGGACCACATGCTAATGGTTATATAGATAAGGAGTGACGTAATGGAATTTTTCAATCAGTAAAATTATTTTTTAATTACTTACAAATAACGACATAAAATAACGTTAGAAAAATCAAGTAGGCTAACGTTTCCCCACAGGCGAGTAACGCAAATGAAAACAAAGAAGGAAAGAAAGAGAAACGCCAAAATTATAATGTATCTAACGATTTACGATATGAAACCGTGAACAGGCAGATGACAAACTGAACCGAGGGTAAGATGTGAAAAACATAATTAAATACCTACGACAATATATAGAGAAATGAATCCTATTAATTACAACAATAAAAGAAATCTGACGTCTTTAATATTGAAAAAATCAGGACTTCGAAAAACAGAACAAGACGTAAAAATTATTATTACCATTCGCATGGTCTTTAAGGGACAAGGTAGATCTACCTTGGGCCCTATGCATCTCAAAAAAGTTAATGTCCCTAGAACTTAGCCTCAACCTCCCATTACTACTCATACAAAATTCTTCTACACTACTGAGGATTGAACCCAGAACCTTTAGGTCAGTAGTCAAGATAATAATAGAATAAGTAGCCACTCATTGCTCAAGATATGTAACTAAGTAGTTAATTTAATATTCAAGGAAATATTAAATTGAATTAACCAGTCATTTAAGTATTATCTAGTGCGGCCAATAATAACGCTAAGGAAGATTTCAACAAAAAACTGAGCGAAACTAAATAAAAAAGATTCCCTGTAAAAATACATAGATAGAAATAGATATGATCGTAAATAAGAAGGATAAAGACGATAAAGAGAACAGGAAAACGAGAGAGAAGTCTGAGAGGAGATAGACCCAAGATATTTTCCTAGGTATAACAATTGATCTAAGGGGAAGAAGTACAGTTGTAAATATTTCGACGAGTGAAATAAAAATCCGTTAAATAAAATTTGTATTTCAAAACACCTTAAGGTTTTCTATTAATTACATTCTGTTTTATTATTGCCTTCATGATTTCGTTTAACAGCTAATTTTATAAATTAAGTTATCTTTTAAAACAGCTGTTTCAACACGTGAGCTATGTTACTTTGTCTTTACATTATTAGGTTAAAATATCATTATTCAATTTTTTATCATTTATTGAATTATAATTAAATGATACTCTACTAAGTGAATAGGTAATAGCTTACTTGCTGACGCGTTTCGAAACAATCGTTCCTTTTATGAAGCAAAGCCTCTCCTCTATTTATTTAGTATATTACTTTACATTTAAATAAATCTTATTAGAAATAATTCAATATAATGATGAGGTATATATATATATATATATATATATATATATATATATATATATATATATATATATATATACATATATATTCCAGTTTAAAAAAATGAAAAACGTATCCACAACAGCCAGTTTAATAACAGATTTTAATTAAACTCTAAATAAACTTCTTATTCAGTAATGTTTTAATATCTAGTGAAGGTTTTTTAGTAATAGTTCATTTTTATAAATACATTAACTAGATGTTATACAAATATATCTATTAACTAAAATCCTCAAACGAAGTATCCACTTCTGTTGAACAATCCCACTGACTTACATCTATGTTTTGTTGAATACACGAAAGATGCGTACAATGAAATATACGTATATCAGGGTATTGCGAAAGATGCGAACATTATCAAGTTTTGACAGATGACGAGGGTAAGCTCTGACGTCAGAACATTTTGACAGGTAAAATTTAATTTACAACGTTTAGGCGAACACGGATCTTTTAAAATCATTGCGCTACATAAATGAGTTTACCTATTAGTTAAACATAGCTTAGTTTTTTCGGGACTGGAGATCCTTTAAAACTTTATCTATTATACCTGATTTCCATCACACTTTTCCGGGCTTTGGACCGGCAAAATAATAGATATATCTTGCGCTTTCATTTTGGCGAGTTTAAAATCAGTTTGTAGCCTCGATAATTTTGTTGTATATTTTTAAATGAAAATTTTTTTTTCATTTTACAAAATGTTTTTCATTTTAATCTATATTACAATTTGGCCAATTTCTTAGATTTTACCTTCTGATTTCTTGGGTCTAATCTAATCCATTTTTTGGATTTGTTAAAAAGATCTCAAACAATACAATAATTTCCACCTTCTAGGTATTTTTGTATTTTTTCTTTAATTTAATTTTCCGTCTGACGAAATATAACTTTCTTAATATACTTTGTTTTCATTCTCTTTCCTACAGTCTCATGTGCATAGCAGTCGAAGTTTCAGCCTCTTTTGATAAGTCTCTTTTGATTAGATCGAACTTATCACCTCGACAGTCGGAAGCAAAGTGACCACTGACAGTGTAGAAATCCTTTTTTTACCCATTTTGACTGGGAGAATCCAAAACCTTAAAACTTATTAGCAAATAGTTTAAGGGTAGATGACCTGGGTTGATAACTGGATTCTGGTGTGTAAGGTTTTTTTCGCTTGTCAAATTTACTTACCCTCATCAATTGCTATTGTTTCCTCTTGTACGCATATTTCGCTGTATGCATCTTTCGCTGTACGCAATTTTCGTGCCACAGTTTTGTTTAGAATGTATTTTGAGGAAAATTTTTAAATAAGACAAAAGCCAAGTTAATCAATCCTCCATAACTATTACCCAAGTGCTTTCTCCATTAGAATATGTTTTGTAATAAAGTGAGATAAATTAAAAATTGTCAACTACAATTTGTTTAATTAAATCCAATATACAAATTACGGGTTAAAATAGAAGTAACAAAAACAAAGGCGAAGAATATAGGCGCCTCACAGATCGCGAATAAAAGTAAAAAGAACAAAGGCGAAGAGTATAGGCGCCTTAAAAATCGTAAATAAACGTAACAAAAACAAAAGCGAAGAGTATAGGCGCCTAACAGCACGCGAACAAATGTAAAAAGAACAAAGGCGAAGAGTATAGGCGCCTTACAAAACGCGAATAAACGTAACAAAAACAAAGGAGGAGAGTATAGGCACTTTACAGAAAACGAACAAATGTAACAAAAACAAAGGCGAAGAATATAGCCTCCTTACAGAACGCGGATAAACGTAACAAAAGCGAAGAGTATAAGCTCCTTACAGAACGCGAATAAACGTAAAAAAACCAACGGCTAAGAGTATAGGCTCCTTACAGAACGCTAATAAATGTAACAAAAACAAAGGCGAAGAGTATTGGCACCTTAAAAAACGCGAATAAACGTAACAAAAACAAAGGGGAAGAAAATAGGCTCCTTACAAATCGTGAATAAACGTAACCAAAACAAAGGCGTAGAGTATAAGCACCTTACAGAACGCTAATAAACGTAACATAAACAAAGGCGAAGAGTATTGGCACTTAAAAAACGCGAATAAACGTAACAAAAACAAAAGCAACGAACATAGGGGCTTAAAAGAACGCGAATAAACGTAAAAAAACAAAGGCTAAGAGTATAGGCGCCTTACAGAACGCGAATAAACGAAACGAAAACAAAGGTGAAGAGTATAGGCGCCTTACAGAACGCGGAGTCTTTTGGCTGGGCCTCCCGGAGTCGTGCTGTGTGTTGAAAGTTCACTTACCTCTCTATTTTTTTGACAATAAGTCATTTCCTGACCCTTGACCTTCCTCGAAATGTTGATGTAAGCGATTTTTAAAACCATTACCGACCCTGGGGTCGGTGGTGCCCGGATTCTCATGATGACGTCAAATAGATTACCTTGTGGGTACATCCGTTTATACCTTTTATGAGTTAGTAAATAATATAGTTTTCGAAATAATGAGTTTCACTTTTTCCGAAATTTCATCACGTAATTTTACATTGTCGATTTTTCAAAACCAAACAATATACAATCTAATACTGTAACAACGGACTTTTGTAGATGAGAAATTCCATTGACAAAATCAAGTGGTTAATAAGTGTGGTTATGAATGTCGGTAGCGATACATTCTATTGTGTTTCAAATTATTCGAATGTTGTTTTAAATAAAATTAATAAACATTGAAAACAGTGTATTTTCAGGAAAACTTATTTTGGCCATAAACTTTAGAAATACGTTTTTTATTTACTTTTTATGTGGATAAGTCGTCCGTCGCTTCAGAAAAGGACCAACCACATATCAGAGGTTACTTTGAAAAATAATTTTTTTAATGTAGATTTGAATCGATTAAGCAGTATGATTAGTACCGGCTGGAGTATGACCACAAAGGATAAGAAAATATTGTTAATATAGGAGGGAAAGAATCCTACCCATGGGAGAGTTTCATAACATCATACCACCAGGTTACCACACACGAAGTAGACCTACTCTCCATCGGGGGCGTAAATATGTTTTTACACATCACACACTCTTGGAAAGAGGATAAGCAGCTAGATGAAAGAGAGTAATTAGGTAGAACAATGAAGCTACGTATTAATGGCCTCGTACTGGCATTTGGAAAACATAAATCATCACGTGGGCTCGGTCATTTAAACATACATGCTCTCAACGGGGATAAAGAGAGAAACCTAAGGAACATTCATATTTTATAAAACCTACACTAACCTACATTAACGTGATTTAAATAGCTGATGTCTATTCTTTAGGCTTGTGACTTTATTCTTTAGGTTTATGTAGAATATTTATTCCTTAGACGTATTGCTATTTATCCTTTGTATTTATGTAGACGATTTATACTTTAGGCTTTTTACTAATTATTTTCTACGTTTATGTACAGTGCTTTTTAAGGCTAAGACTATTTATTTTTTAGGCACATGTAGACTATTTATACTTATCCCTCTGGATCTCATATGAATATTAGTCTACTTACGGAGAAATTATCAACTTCAACCAATTTGGAGGCGCGATATTTCACTAGTTTCAGCTACAACACCATACCAATATTTCTGACGGTTTTATGACTAATAAGAGAATTAAACTAGGCCTTTTTTAAAAACCGGCTGCAAGCTGGTCCGTGTAAGCGTATCTGTTCACTTCAGATGCGGCCTGCCCATGTTGCCATATTTTTCTCTACCTCTGATACCAAGGATCATTATGTCCTTTTTTCCTGCAACTTAATAATTTCCATCAACTATATCATTTCTTATGCTTCTTCCTACAAGGGGATGTAACTCTTTATCACCACGCTAGAGAGGTGTATCTAATTACTCCCTCTGCGGGCCTTATGCCCCTACCTTAATAATACATATTCTCAAATATTTTCTATCCGTTATAGAAAAGCTATGTGAAATGAAATTTCTATACTATATCACACTTACTTAGGTAAGAAACCCCTATTAAAACTCATATTTTAAAAACATATTTCAAGTTTTTTTTGCGCTTTTACGAACGGTTAATAGGCCGTTATAATAGTGTTCATCAAGGGCCAGTGTTTATATAATCGAGACGTGTTCTAACCAAGCGTTGCTGTCATCAAGCTCGATTGATGCTACTCTCCGAGGAAATAAAAACAAACGCTTTGCAAAAGAGATCGGGCGAAACACTGCCGCTAAATGGGTTAGAGTTGCAAGCAACCCGTCTCTAACTGCACGCTCGGAACGGCGACAACAGCTATAAGCTTGTTTACCATAACAAAGGCCTCGATGTCCACACTATGCTATAAGTTATTAATAAACCTGCACATGCGCAGTGGTAACGTGACGAGGAATAACTTGACATTAGGTGCGCTCGGGGCTCACACCTTAGGTTGCACCGCTCCGCGTTGGCGTTGCGATAATTCGCGCCCGATAGAAACAATAATAACTTCCTTCTTTCTAAATAATTAGGAACGCGGCAGTGTTTTACTTCACAAGTACGGTACATTGGTGACGGAACAGGTTATGGCTGTATAATAATTTTTACGAAACTTTTGTTTGCAACTATTGTACTCATTTATTTTATTATTTGAGAAGATATCGCTGGGTATAACTATGGAAGAAGAATCATCAACTCCATCAAGCTATATTGCATCACACGAGACGCACTTCATATTTTAATTTATATTAAGTAGACTAATAACATATGATTTCATACAACAGTTGATTTCATGTTATGGGTTTTGTTGTAGAACACATGTTGTAACACTTAGTTTTTTTGTTAATTTATTTTAGCCTACATTTTTAAAATGAAGCGATATAATTCAATATTGTTTATCAATTAATACATTATTTAATTTATATTTCAATAAATCTTACAATACTAAAATCAATATAATGATAGATAGTTAAATATTTTTGTTTCAGTTTTTTATATTAAAACTCCACTTTCTTAGACCTATCCAACTTTTTTAAAGAACAAATTAAACATGTTAAATAATTTTTTTAGTAAAATTTCTATTAATAAAGGTTTCTTTATAAACTACATTAATTAGAGATTCTAAATTAATGAATCTCCTAAAGCACACGGCACAACGTTAAGAAAACTTTGGAGGTCCTCAACACAACAGTAGCCCTACAAGTGCTGTGTTCAGGTATATGATGGAATTCTATTTAGATTACCTATTTTCTCAATATATAACCGAATAAGCTGCAGTAGATTTTAGGTTCTAGAACCATAAAAAAACATTATTTCTAAAAGAAATTAGACTCCATTGTATTTACAACCTTCTGATGATGTAACAGTGTTAACGAAATGTACGGCCTGCATAAAGTTGTGTGAATATTTCTAGCCAAGGTTTACAATTGGATATTAATTATAAAAATACTCTTATAGCAGAAGGATAAATAATACAATCCAACTGTACATTGTCATTTGTTGCTTGCTTATTCGGTTAGTAATGCTAGATGGCGGTATAGTATCGCTCTCGCGTCCGGTTCAGTATATATTGCAGTCTATTTGACCATATTTTTCAAATGGTCAAATAGGTAATTATTTATCCAAAAACATGTCGAGCGCTTTGTAACGAACGATTTTTGAATACATGAACCTTTTGAAATAAATTGTTTTGTGAAAGATTGGTTCTATACAGTGCGACGAGTGGCAAATTAGTGAACCTGGTTCTCCTGAGGTCTAAGGTCTCTTGACGAGAAATTGTCAGAAATGCATTGCAGGGAGCTGACCAATGGTCCAGGACCTGCGTAATATTGATAGGGCTACCCTGTTTTGTCGTTACTGGTAATCCGAACGGCGGCGCCCGATGAAGGACATCGTCGTAGCCTTGACGTTTTCAAGGACGAACTCGGATACCGTCATGACATGTCCTCAAAAGTAAAACAAAATCTTACCAATCAATAATGTTGTGAAATTCGCTGTCCATTGTTGTGTTTACAATTATTACTTGATCTGCCGCTTGTTTTAATATTCGCACTTGTCATTTCGCAATCGGCATTTGGCATAGCACTCATTCGATCATGTTCCTCTACAAACATGTACTCCAATCCAACAATGTCAATATCAGCTTCTTTACCAGTATCTTATTTACGCTTTCAATAATCGAGTCGTAATTTTAATATATTTTAACCTTATAACTTGATTTTTAACAACGGTTTCTGACACGATTATAAGCAAATGAAGTTTTTCTGTCAGAGACATCCTATATGAGAGGGCGATTGTGTGAACAAGCTCGCCTCCCTCAAGAATGCGCTGTTTTCGTATACGATACGTCATCTGCCTGCTATCCCCAACAGTATATATCTTCTGGTTCCATCTACTATCGGAGGTTGTAAATCTTCATCTCATTATTAACTGCTGCTTTAAATAGTATAATATGCCATGGTGATTTTTTAAAAGAAAGTCTTTTAATACAGTGGTACCCTCATGGCCTCTGTATCCTTATGCCGTTGACCATATTTCACGCACCTTCTGAGCCGATTTTTACACTCAAGGTCAACAAGAGTGCTCTACTACTTATCGGTTCGTCCACTTACCAACAGCGTCTATACATCTGAGCGATGTCTGTCATGGTTATGTTGCAACACTTTGGTCGCCACTAAGAGAGTCTGCTATGGCTCATGATCATCAAGGGCAAATTCAATTTATTAACAAAATACAAAATGTTTAGATACTTTCCAATGTCCGCAAGTTCTAAATGTAAAATTGGTTTCTGTGAGATGTTAACATACTTATAACATTTTCAATTACTTATAAAACCTTATGCGATAATTTTTTATTGTTACATTTTGTTTTCCTTGTTTTAGTTACAAAATTTCTAAGCCATGGCTTCCTTTAAATTAAAAAAAAAACTTTATAAAAGGAATCCTTTAATTTCCCCTATTCGCAGAACCAAAGGATCATTATGTCTTCCTTAATTCTAACTAATTGTATCAACACTTACTTAACCTTATTATAGAATGTAACGGGTATCTATTTCGTATAACCCAGTAATCCTGCGCGACCCTGCGCAAGCATGCTAAGATTTTCCCCTATTCGCAGTACCAAGAGATCATTATGTCTTCCTTAATTCTAACTAATTATATCAATACGTTCTTAACCTTATTAGAGGGTGTAACGGGTATATATTTCCTTACAACCCAGTAGTCCTGCGTGACCCTTAGCAAGTCTCCTGCTATAATTTTCTCCTGTTCGCAGTATCAGGAGATCATTATGTCTTCCTTAATTCTAACTAATTATATCAATACGTTCTTAACCTTATTAGAGGTGTAACGGGTATATATTTCCGTACAACCCAGAAGTCCTGCGTGACCCTTCGTAAGTCTGCTATAATATTCTCCTGTTCGCCGTATCAGGAGATCATTATGTCTTCCTTAATTCTAACTAATTATATCAACACGTCCTTAACCTTATTAGAGGGTGTAATGGGTATATATTTCCGTACAACCAAGTAGTCCTGCGTGACCCTTCGTAAGTCTGCTATAATATTCTCCTGTTCGCAGTATCAGGAGATCATTATGTCTTCCTTAATTCTAACTAATTATATCAACACGTCCTTAACCTTATTAGAGGGTGTAACGGGTATATATTTCTGTACAACCCAGTAGTCCTGTGTGACCCTGCGCAAGCATGCTATATTTTTCTCCTGTTCGCAGTACCAAGAGATCACGATGTTTTCCTTAATTCTAACTAATTATATCAACACGTCCTTAACCTTATTAGAGGGTGTAATGGGTATATATTTCCGTACAACCAAGTAGTCCTGCGTGACCCTTCGTAAGTCTGCTATAATATTCTCCTGTTCGCAGTATCAGGAGATCATTATGTCTTCCTTAATTCTATCTAATTATATCAACACGTCCTTAACCTTATTAGATAGTGTAACGGGTATATATTTCTGTACAACCCAGTAGTCCTGTGTGACCCTGCGCAAGCATGCTATATTTTTCTCCTGTTCGCAGTACCAAGAGATCATGATGTTTTCCTTAATTCTAACTAATTATATCAACACGTCCTTAACCTTATTAGAGGGTGTAACGGGTATATATTTCTGTACAACCCAGTAATCCTGTGTGACCCTGCGCAAGCATGCTATATTTTTCTCCTGTTCGCAGTACCAAGAGATCATGATGTTTTCCTTAATTCTAACTAATTATATCAACACGTCCTTAACCTTATTAGAGGGTGTAATGGGTATATATTTCCGTACAACCAAGTAGTCCTGCGTGACCCTTCGTAAGTCTGCTATAATATTTTCCTGTTCGCAGTATCAGGAGATCATTATGTCTTCCTTAATTCTAACTAATTATATCAACACGCCCTTAACCTTATTAGAGGGTGTAACGGGTATATATTTCTGTACAACCAAGTAGTCCTGCGTGACCCTTCGTAAGTCTGCTATAATATTCTCCTGTTCGCCGTATCAGGAGATCATTATGTCTTCCTTAATTCTAACTAATTATATCAACACGTCCTTAACCTTATTAGAGGGTGTAACGGGTATATATTTCTGTACAACCCAGTAGTCCTGTGTGACCCTGCGCAAGTATGCTATATTTTTCTCCTGTTCGCAGTACCAAGAGATCATGATGTTTTCCTTAATTCTAACTAATTATATCAACACGCCCTTTACCTTATTAGAGGGTGTAACGTGTATTTATTCCCGTATAACTCAGTAATCCTGCATGACCCTTCGCAAGTCTCCTGCTATAATTTTCTCCTGTTCGCAGTATCAGGAGATCATTATACAATTTGCTTAGTCCTACCTATCGCCATCAACACCTCCTTATATTTCTTACAAGGGTGTGCAACTTTTTTTTAACACGGGAATTACATTAATAATGTTGTTTACATTTTCCAATTGACGTACCTAAAGAATGCACGAGGCCAAACAAGTTTTGCGGTTTTTCATTCAACGCATGTGCCCGTAGAGAGAAGAAAACGTTTAAACGTTTAGAGTCGTTAGACAGATTTATAACCACCTGATGGAAAGAATAGGGCTAAATTTAAATCTCAATATGTTTTCAAGAACAAGGTAAGACAAATGGGAAAAATTAATGGAGTAAGGCGCTGTGGTGCCTTAATTTCCTCCCCTAAAAGAAGGAGCACAAGATTTGAAGGAGCTACAAAAACCTAATCTAGAATTATATTGAAATAAACTTAGTTTTTTAACTAAGAGTGTCTTTAGAAACGTCTCAAACCTTTTTTGTGACGAAAAAAACATTCCGTTGGCGTCATAAACGTCAGTTTTGCGAAGATAAGTCAAACATGGCGCTCATAATGGAGTAGTTTAAACAACATTTTTAGCATTCACTTGAAGGTTATCTAGAGGTATTGTTTGCATTATTTTCAAATTAAGTAATTTTAATTATATAATTATTGTTAATTTAATTGAAATAAATAAAATTGGGTGATTTCTAACAACGATTGTGTTATTATTGTACACCAATCAACTATTATTTAAATAGCTACTTAATAAAAATATCCATTTATATCTATTCAAGTCCTAATATAATGAATCCAATAGAATTATATGGAATATTTATATCGTAACATTTGTAGTGATAATTTCTTTCACCGTCAGACACAAATGTTTCTATAAAAAAACTAAGCTAAATTGAATTAGAAATTTTAATTTTTCATTACGTTCTCTGTTGTCCAGTCCCATCATTGTCATTTTTATTGTACCCTAACCTTTTCTTGAAAACTCTATACAAAATGCATGTAATTAGTATCATATTTAATTTTTACTCATATATTTGTATTTGGTATTTTCTTCTACGTCGCTCGATATCTCCCACAAGATCCTACCTTTAAGTATGACCTTCCCCAACCAATATGTCGATACCAAAAATATCGGAAGATTTATTTTTGCTACTTTGGACATGCAATCTTTTCAAACACTAAATGTCCAAATTAATTTTTTTCAAGCAAAACGTGGTTTTTGGGAATAGGACAAGTTTACCTAATTTTACATTTTGACTCATAACAAATTTCGTTATTTTATTCCAAAACGGGACATTTTCTATAAGGACACAACATTTACGACCAGTGTAAATATTAAAAACATTTGGTTCTGGCATTCGGAGGACACCTGATGGAAGTGGTAACAAATTAGAACTAATAGTTTCGCTAGAGTTTCAACGAAAATCGCCGAAAATATGAATTACTACATTTCATTCAATTGTTACATCTTTATCTGAGGAATGTATTTGATATAGACTAATATTTGTTGTAGATAATTATAAAATAATGTGGGTAACATAAAACATTTATTAAATGTTTACTAAATACACATTTTTTTAACAAATTCAATTCAAATCAGTTCTTTAAAAAGTATAAAACAGGCTTAAAAATGCAAAAATTAGATTAAAAATACATACATTTTATTATCATTATATTGAATTATTTGTTTAGAAATTTATCGAAATTTAAATAAATTAATTTATTTATTAACTTATCAAAACTATTTAATAATAATCTACGTGTAATGTGGCTGCTCTAGAACATAACCAATAAAACAAAATCAGCTGTTCCATGAAATCATATGTTACCACTTAATTCAATTTGAGGTAACTGATAGTGTAACCTGACGGAAATATTTGTTGTAAGATATGCGTTTCAGAAATAGCGTGACGCGAAAAAAATTATTTAATCTCATCTTTTGTTCACCACGCGTAAAGAGGTTATCACTTCAAAAATTAAACCTTTTTACAAACCGCACACTCAAGTCTCCTAAACCTTGCTGTCAGAGATTTCTAATTGGACCGAACACGCGTTATCGAGGCTTACCTAGGCCGGACACATGTTAACGCCTTTCGGAACTCCTAACGATGTTATCACACAGGAAACAGGGTGTTGAGGCTATTACGGACTTTCGCTCTGCGGCCTCTTTCTTGTCGACAATGACCAGCTTAGGGGAGTCAGCCCCATTGTCGCGACTGTCAACCTGTACGAGCTACTTGCATGTCACGCTTGTTCTAAATGGGCAAATATTTGTTCCTGGCCTCCAGTCTGATTTACAACGCTCTTACCTTGGTGTCCGCTACTGTTAAATTTACAATGCTATCTCTAATTGGGGGGTCCGCTACGGTGTTCGGCTTTTGTCGCACCCTGTAAATTAAAACGTTCGCCTGACAATAGAACAAAGGAAAACACTTAATTTCTGTTGTCGACTTCACGCCTTAAGCTCGCTTATGAACGCCACCACCCTCTCAAGTGCCAACAAACTATCCTGTAATGATGTAAAGAAGAAAAATATGTCCATTCATTTATTTTTCGACTGACAAAATACATAAAGGTAGGATTAGTTTTAAAACACTTTGACACAAAGTAGGAAAACAAAATGGGTGTGTTTCGGGGATGCACAGGTAAAGGTTTAATTTCTTTTGGCAAGAAATAATGTTAATATAATGCAAGAAGAAATTATTTGTTTCCATCTTGAACAAATGTACGCATATAGTTTACACTTACCCATACAGTAATAGGTCTATATGCTTATAGAAGCACTTACTTCTTGCTTGATAGAAGACGACTGTTTCGGGAGATATTCCCTATTGTCAATTCATATCATAATTGTTATGGGTTGAGTTGGAAATAAATACATCCCCAAAACGGCTATTCTCGTTTAGACAAAACGTAAGTAGTAATATGGTAATTGTTTACATGCTAGGCCTATTATATGTAAAAGTAAATCATCGATGCCATTAAAGAGTCAATAGGAACGTAAAACCTACATCACAATATTTCACAGTACAACATCCCTTACATATTAATTGCAGACATATATTCTAATCCCCTACAGAAAATGCATAAAGCTAATGGAGTACAGAAAAAATACATTATTTATTGTTAAAACTTTATACTTTAAATTTATCATTAGTAAATGTTTAGTCTTTTACATTTTATTTAAAAAACATCCATTTGTGTAATTATTATGTTACAGTGATCCCTTGCTATTCACTGGGGCTACGTTCCCCGAACTTACCGCGAATACTAAAATTAACTGTATATGGAAAGGGGAGGGTTACGTTCCACAAAAAAATGTTAACATTAATTACAGCTATAGTGTATACTTGGGCCTATATAATACAATATTATATATTTACATACTACATAGTTACATACATTTTTTTACATATATGTATATATATAAATATATATATATATATATATTTATATATATATACATATATATATATATATATATATATATAATATTTTTAAATTTATTATATTAATATATAATACATAGTATGTATATATATATATATATATATATATATATATATATATATATATATATATTTATTTATTTATTATACTAGTAGTGTACAGTATAACAAATGTTTGGAGAGTAATCAGATTTCTTTGGGATAAGTAACTAAAGTACTGTACAAAATAAATAACACGAAAACACATTATCCTACAACCTGCACAGTTACTATACTGTCTTTCTTGTCTTCTTTTTTATATACTATACTTAAGTTATTAGCGGGATATCCTGTAATTTTGCCAATCGCAAATAAGCAAAACCGTGAAAACTGAACCCACGAATAGCTATAGACTACAGTATATAGCTCAACTCATTAACAAAATTTTATATTAGATAATGTACGTTATGTAATTTTTTTTAATTAACCGTTAATGCATCAGGAAGGAATTTTCTTTTCTTTAAATATATATTTCTTTAGTACTAGCCTATATGCAATACAGAAATTGCCATAGCCTACAAACAGGTAATAAAAACAGCTACTATATGACTTCATACGTTATCGCCTAGTTTTATTAAATAGGCTATACGGTATTTCTAATTGAAAACGGTATTGAAAATTTCATTTGAAATCGATTTAAACATAACTTGCAAATAATGTTTGAGTGAAAACATCATGTTTGGTTATCGGAAATCTTCGGGACGGTTTGTTCAGCATGACGTCTTATGTGACGTAATATTTGTAGAGGTTTATTGACGACGGGAAAATATTCTAGACGCCCCTGAAGTTCGAAATACCGATAATTTTAAAATGAAATAAAGCGATACAAGAGAAAGTGGTGTTAGAGACCTGTCTATGACCCCTAAGTGTGACGGGTCACGCAACCCATGATTCTACCCTATCTCAGTGGCATGGGAGATTAATGTTCATATCTATGACATCTAATCTCCCGTTTCCTATTTGGGCCATGACCATGAAGAGACTTTTCCTCTTTCGTGGTACTAGAGTGCCTTCATTGCCCCACCATTATACAATATCATTGACAATTTTCCTCCCACATCAGGACTAGGCGGTAATGGCCTTCATGTGCTTCTCATTTTTAAACATAAAAATTTTAGTAGCTGGAAGATCCTCTCTTCAGTGAAGAGAGCGCGTCAACCTCGGGTAGGCAAAATCTCTCCCCTACTCTTCACAGCGGAGAGATATTATGCCACCTTCGCATTTTTATTCCACCTTCTTCCCTATTCCTATATATGGGGTTATAAATCTCTAGAGAGACATCAGGAATGAGATCCTCTACACGATGTTGTGTTCTCCAGTCCTCATTTATATACCAGATGAAGAATTTTTCACTACAGTAATTCAATTTATTTTTGATACCCCTGTTCTTACCGTTCACAGACGACAAACTAATAGTTTAATTCGCTGATCACATTAAAACCATAAAAACAAATGGTGATAAACCGGTTGATTATTAGAAAAAAAAAGAATTTTAGCCTTACAAAAAAAATACGTCAATGAGACTTCAGCGGACACAATTAACAACCTATTACCAAGAATAAGATGTTAAAGACAAGTTACAATATTAATAAATATTTACATCTATTAACATTTAATCTATTATTTATATGTTGCTTGAATCCGGAAGTCTGGTATGTGCATTGATAAAAAAACACGCGTTAAAATCTAGTACACACACACACACACACACACACACACACACACACACACACACACACACACACACACACACACACACACACACACACACACACACACACACACACACACACACACACACACACACACACACACACACACACACACACACACACACACACACACACACACACACACACACACACACACACACACACACACATACACACATACACATACATACACACACACACACACACACACACACACACACAAACAAACATTTATATTTATATCTGTGTTATTTAACTTGCATATTACATATAGGTAATCCCCCGTATATAGGTCTATATGAATAAGTATGTTTACGTGTGTACTCGCGCGCCTGCGCGATTGAGATGCATGTAAGTAATATTGCCACAATCTAGAAGAGCGAGGGCTGGGTAGGTACCTAAACATTGATTATATCTGGTCCGTTCCTGCCACCCTGCAGGAGACTCCCTGGCGCCAAGGTCTTGGGAGGTACAACCGTTAGTCCATAAACACAAATCCGTAGATATATTATACCGACAAGACGGACAAAGCAGAGGAAGTGACCCCCCTCGGACAGGCCGAATAGAGACCTTAATGCTTTTGTCACTTGGGCAGGCCTATCTGCAACTTGCGCGCACTCTGTTAACACTTTAACAAGGCATTTGTGAGTGGAGCGTATGCGATAGTGAGCAGGTGCAAACGTGTTCACGCCATTCACGAAACGTTAAAGCGTGAGCCGAGGTCAATGACAAAAACCTTTTATTTGTTTCTATTTCTCGCTTCGTCACGCCCATCCCGAACGCCTCTCGACTTTTTGACAACTCGTAGTTCAAGGGCGAAATGCCTGGTTTACGAGCTTTACTGTGTTAATTTTATCTTACATTATTGCACCAAAAACACAGATGAAATCGTATATGTGTGTAACAGTGTTGCCAGCCAAAAATGGATCGTAACAGATTTCAGAAAGATGTTGAGCTTTGAATATACACGTGTGTAGATTCAAAACTCGTCAGTATTTTCAATTCCAAAATATTTTTGGTTTTATTCTGAATGTTTTAATTGGGGTTTAGGTGTTTTTTTGTCTGGTAGATTCATTATTGCCCTTAATCTTTCGTCTTAAGGGTTGAAGGTATTTCTCTGGCATTTTACTTGTTTATCTCTGGTTTACCAAGAGTTTTATTCATACATCACGGGGTTCAACTCAACTCAACCTTCAACTGCATGGTTCTAGATGTAATGAGATTCTAAATATCCTCCGGTGTCACTTATCTGCATAATCACGGGATGTACCAGGTACACCCGGAACCCCCCCTCTCCAAGGACTATTGCGGAATTGTATAGCAAGGAATAGGAGCTATGTGAGCCCGCAGCTAAAAAGGATGATTAAGATTATTATTGATGTTTTAATGAATAAAAAACTAATTCAAGTTTCACTTAGCTAACCTTTTAACAATGTATCCAATGATTTCAAATGCTCAAAAGATAATTTAATTCATATAACTTTCCCAAAGTTTCGTTTATTACAAATGGACATAAATTGAGACCTGGTATTGAATATGAATACACAATGTTGCAAAACTCTTCAATGGACTAAATTCGTTAAGTGTTGGTTGAACGCCTGAAAAACAAAACTTACGAAGATATCCTAAATGATCTAGCTGTGGTTACATCTGTGACAAAATCGTTTTATCAAAGGAAGATGTTCTTAGCGAACTTTCAAAGAAGTCTCGTGTACTGGACGGAAATTAGAGTTTAGATTACTTTCTAAATCTTTGTAATTTTTCCCAAGCCTTTGACGTAATTTCCTAATAATAATGTTTTGTTAGTACAAAATAATTACTTTAGTTCCCAAAAATACCGCCTTTTTAGAGTAGGACCTACTCTAATATTTAGGCAGAGGATTTCAACCTTTCACGCTCTCCGTCCCCCTTTATAACACTGTAATGAGGTCGCACCTCCCTTCCATTTATATTTGGTCAAGAATTACAATCTGAGTATGAAAATGAAGCTGGTTAGGGCAAATAAACGTAACAATTTTATTTAACGTTTAATGTAAATATTTTGATATTATATAAGTATATTTCACTTTACAACTGATAATGCTGTATCCAACAATAGTAAATTTGATTCGACCCTTGGACAATACGTATCTTAAAAAATATACATACACATAATCGTCCTTGAGGACAGATACCATAACTCATAAACAATAGTCTACCAAGACTAAACATTCTACAAAATACAATGACGTAGTTCACAATACAGTGCCAACGGTTGTAGGACAGTAAGCCAGTCAATCCTTGCTTTGACAAAGGTTACCCGGTAGTTCTTCGATCTTTGGACTTTGAGCCAGCCAGCAAGCCCCCTCTGTCTCTTTCACTCTTGGAGAAAGGGGAAGTGAGATAAAGAGACGGAGGAGACTTTCCACTCCAGTGGGTAGACCAAGAGTTTAAGATCTTCTTGGAAAACCAAATTAATCTTCTAACTCGTTCGATGGGTTGGCCTTTGATACTACTTTTATTTTTGTTTTATTCCTTGTTGAAAAAGTATAGGCCTAATTTAATTATTTTCATTAAACTATGCCAGAAAGTCATCTTGACACGACCCAAGTCTATAATAATTGTCTATTAATTAAGAAACTTTTACTGTTAAAACATTGAAAATAAATGCAATTTTTGTTATCAAATTCTCTTACGAAGTAAACGCAAAATTATACATTAATTAAACAAACAATTAATTCCTTATGTTTTTAACTAGAGGAAAAATGTTTTATCTTGTATGATTTTTAACAAAATGTATTTCTATGCAGATGATTTGTTCATTACATTGTTATAAACCATACATTTGTATAAACATAGTAGTCTATGTACAGATAAAATTGTGTATTGTAAGATCTCCTTTCATTATGAGCTGCCAGGAAGAAAAACTAAAGTCTTTCATAGGAATCTAATATTGTATTTAACTGACTTGTTTTTACCAGTTCTACAATATTTATAAACAAACAAGCAAGGAGTTGAAACGTTGAAACAAAGTTTTATATTTAGTTAAACTCACTAGTTAAAGTTTTATATATAGGCCTACTATATTGTATGTACAAAATCATACAAACAAAATTTCAACTTTACAGAATAATTAATTGCTTTTCAAATTTAAACAAAAAGGTACTAAAACTAGAACGACGCCAAACAAACGCCTAATAGGGAACACATATTTACAATTACAGAAAAAAAACAAACATTTAACTTTATTCACATCAGTAATAACTATGTATGTAGAGAAAATTTTTAATTAATGGTAAAAATTCCAATAAATATAGTAAATAATAGTAAAAGGATTATACTACTATAAAAAGGAAAGTAATTTTGCAGAAGCAAAAACTTTAGTTTTAAGAAATATATTAAATTTAGACTATCAATTTTTTAGGTAATGTAATGAAATTAGTTTTGATCATGCTCTTTAAAAGACCATCATTTCTTTAAAATCTGATCGCTGAACAAACCATAAAACATTCTCTCATAGAGTGTTTGTTATGTTTTTGACACTTACTTTTTATAAACAAACAGAATCTTTCTGGTCTATGTTGCACCCCATATCACAAGCATCTGCAGTGAAAGAGCAATAAAACCCCTGTAAACCAAATCTCTTAGAAATGTTAGTAAACTAAATCCGCATTTTCTCTTTTCTTTGTGGATAAACCGATACCCATTGTCTATGGTAAAACTCAAGAAATGAAAATAATGTAAAATAAACTATGAAATACTAAATGCAAATACACTATACCAAAACCCCCAAAAAAAGTATAACTTATTTACATAAATTACCACATTACTAATATTTTAACATGTGGCACACAAAGTATTTACTTTTAAAAGGTACTTAAAGGACTTGAAAAAAAAATTGCGCAATATTTCACGTTGTTATTTATGTTATTTATTATTGAAGTCAAAATAATTTTCAACCACACCTAAGGTGACTAAAATAATATAAGCTGTTAGCATTACATCAGTTAATCTATCCGGTCCTGCAAGTTAATAGTATATTAAGAATGGATTAGTCATGAGTCGCTTACAACTACACTTGCGCGGAAGTATACCTCTCTTCTTCTCTCGTAATCACTCTTCCACATCCACTGCAACCTTACAATATACCTGTGGCTTATTGTCCGGCCCTTGCTTCTTGACAGGGGTCATAAACCCCCGCTGGCTTACTGTCCGTTTCCCTTAGTCAGCCCGCTAGTACACCTAATTGAGGACGCACACCTCTCGTCTGTAGGCAGTTTCAATATACTTATCAACGCCCCTGAAAATCTTCTACACTCGCCCAGAGGGTGCGCCACCCAGTTTGAGAACCCCTGATTCAGAGAGTATTTTAATTAGTAACAAATTTTAATAATTATTTTATTAATTTGTTTATATATAGTTTTAATGCAATCGGTCAGTATGATTATCGTCTACGAAGGATAAAGGAAGAGTTACAAATAGATTGCATTAGACAGGGATATATTAAAACTCAAGGTCAAGGATAAACGTCACGTATGCAGGGTCGAGTACTTCAACTGGACCTACTCTCTATCGGGGTCATAAAGAAGCGTTTACCAGGTACATTTCCTTCTAAGTATAAGCATAACCAAGGAAGGATGGAATTAGAGGTTAGGAAAAGATATACCTCGTGATGGGAATAAGGGAAAATCATGGACCACTTGATCAGGGTCGCTTCTCTAATGTAGACCTGCTTTCCTCCGGTGAGGCCTAAGGTGACTACTGGTTATTCTACAGAGAACTTCCAGTGACAGTATAAACCAAGGCGTAGTTTTAAATCTTTACTTTAAAATGAAACGTAGAAATAGCAAAAGTAGGAAGTTTCTGGACAAAGGCAGTCAACAAAGTAGAACGCAAATAGCGTCTATTGATGGCCACCGTTCAATCAAAAGCTTCTATAATGTTCTCGTGGCGTCACGGGTAATATAATTACCTATCTCATCCAGAGGGCGGTTACATTATCAGTAGCATTCTTAGGAAAGTGTAAGTCCCGTTATGTACAAAGTAAGTCCCACAATTTTAGATAATGATCAGGTTGTAAGTAAATTGTTATAAAAGTAGAAGTGTAAGAAGTGAACGATCAGAGTAAGAATTGGGTGCTAATTTCCTCGTAGCAAAATGTGCATTATAGCCTACTAAGAACTCGGTGTTTAATTAATGTGTTGTGAAACATTTGGATAAATAGTTCGTTGTCACCTACAGGATCCTCACCATGCAAATTCAGAAATGTTTCCAATCGTCTTAAAAACCAAAATCATTAGGGCACGAATGATATAGTGATATGTACGTGGCATAGTACCTAAATAAATTTCCACCTCAACCACGTCAACCACCTCAGCCAGACACGTTGGAGATAGCACAGTTACTGGGTATCTAGGGTTTTACCTGCCAGACACGTTGGAGATAGCACAGTTACTGGGGGCCTAGGGTTTTACCTGCCAGATACGTTGGAGATAGCACAGTTACTGGGGGCCTAGGGTTTTACCTGCCAGATACGTTGGAGATAGCACAGTTACTGGGGACCTAGGGTTTTACCTGCCAGACACGTTGGAGATAGAACAGTTACTGGGGACCTAGGGTTTTACCTACCAGACACGTTGGAGATAGAACGGTTACTGGGGACCTAGGGTTTTACCTGCCAGACACGTTGGAAATAGAACAGTTACTGGGGACCTAGGGTTTTACCTCCCAGACACATTGGAGATAGAACCGTTACTGGGGACCTAGGGTTTTACCTGCCAGACACGTTGGAGATAGAACAGTTACTGGGGACCTAGGGTTTTACCTGCCAGACACGTTGGAGATAGCACAATTACTGGGGTCCTAGGGTTTTACCTGCCAGACACTTTGGAGATAGCACAGTTACTGGGGACCTAGGGTTTTACCTGCCAGACACGTTGGAGATAGAACAGTTACTGGGGACCTAGGGTTTTACCTACCAGACACGTTGGAGATAGAACGGTTACTGGGGACCTAGGGTTTTACCTGCCAGACACGTTGGAAATAGAACAGTTACTGGGGACCTAGGGTTTTACCTCCCAGACACATTGGAGATAGAACCGTTACTGGGGACCTAGGGTTTTACCTGCCAGACACGTTGGAGATAGAACAGTTACTGGGGACCTAGGGTTTTACCTGCCAGACACGTTGGAGATAGCACAATTACTGGGGTCCTAGGGTTTTACCTGCCAGACACTTTGGAGATAGCACAGTTACTGGGGACCTAGGGTTTTAACTGCCAGACACGTTGGAGATAGCACAGTTACTGGGGACCTAGGGTTTTACCTGCCAGACACGTTGGAGATAGAACAGTTACTGGGGACCTAGGGTTTTACCTACCAGACACGTTGGAGATAGAACGGTTACTGGGGACCTAGGGTTTTACCTGCCAGACACGTTGGAGGAGGCACAGTTACTGGGGACCTAGGGTTTAACCTGCCAGACACGTTGGAGATAGAACGGTTACTGGGGACCTAGGGTTTTACCTACCAGACACGTTGGAGATAGAACGGTTACTGGGGACCTAGGGTTTTACCTGCCAGACACGTTGGAAATAGAACAGTTACTGGGGACCTAGGGTTTTACCTCCCAGACACATTGGAGATAGAACCGTTACTGGGGACCTAGGGTTTTACCTGCCAGACACGTTGGAGATAGAACAGTTACTGGGGACCTAGGGTTTTACCTGCCAGACACGTTGGAGATAGCACAATTACTGGGGTCCTAGGGTTTTACCTGCCAGACACTTTGGAGATAGCACAGTTACTGGGGACCTAGGGTTTTACCTGCCAGACACGTTGGAGATAGAACAGTTACTGGGGACCTAGGGTTTTACCTACCAGACACGTTGGAGATAGAACGGTTACTGGGGACCTAGGGTTTTACCTGCCAGACACGTTGGAGATAGAACCGTTACTGGGGACCTAGGGTTTTACCTGCCAGACACGTTGGAGATAGAACAGTTACTGGGGACCTAGGGTTTTACCTGCCAGACACGTTGGAGATAGCACAATTACTGGGGTCCTAGGGTTTTACCTGCCAGACACTTTGGAGATAGCACAGTTACTGGGGACCTAGGGTTTTAACTGCCAGACACGTTGGAGATAGCACAGTTACTGGGGACCTAGGGTTTTACCTGCCAGACACGTTGGAGATAGAACAGTTACTGGGGACCTAGGGCTTTACCTGCCAGACACGTTGGAGGTGGCACAGTTACTGGGGACCTAGGGTTTAACCTGCCAGACACGTTGGAGATAGAACAGTTACAAGTAGACTACAGCTTTAGAGGAACCTGAACTGAACGACTGATGAATCAAGAGGAAAACGGGGAAAGAAAGAAGAGATAAAGGATTAAGCTAAGTAATACTGAATACTATCACAGAAACTTGAAAATTGAACGTTTTGAGAGAAGTAAAGAAATAATTTATAATAAATGTATAATGATATTAGGGTTTAAAATATATATATTTTTAATAACTTTGAGCAAAAACGTATTACTAGGTAGAAACTTGAAAAGTAAAATAAAAATATTATTTATTTAC
The DNA here is from genome assembly GCA_036971475.1 of Prosapia bicincta. Lineage (NCBI taxonomy): Eukaryota > Metazoa > Arthropoda > Insecta > Hemiptera > Cercopidae > Prosapia > Prosapia bicincta. Next base: position 380,622,983 of record JBAIZL010000001.1, read on the forward strand.
TTTTTATCTTACTAAAGATGTTATTTAAGTACATTATAATTAAATAAATTCATATAATTTATAGTGTAATTTACGATTATTTGAAATAATTATTTAGTTAAAGTACGTTATATAAGTTATTTAAAATTGAATAAAATATAGAACTTGATAAATATATTAATTGAAGTTTGACAAATTTGATTAAATTAATTGAGTTCAATAAATTAGTTGAAATTTATTAAATTGGAAGTAAACGAATTTATATTGATAACTTCAAGTTAACTAAAAATTTCAAATTAAATAAATCAATTTAAACTATTATATTTATATAAAATATAGTAATTAAAGTTAATGAAATTAAGGTATAATATTTTGTTAATAAATTAATCGTCTAAACTTGATTGAATTATTTTATAATAAAATTTAGTATCTTACTGAATTAAATACATTATAATTAACTAATTGAATATATTAATTTAAAATTTGCTATATTAAACAACCTCTTATCACAAATTCAACAATTTTTATTTTAACCTTATGTACATTTCGATTACAAAGTAATCATCTTCAGAGGTATTTTACAAATATTAGTAAATTACCTCTGAAGATGATTAATTTGTAATAAAAATGTACATAAGATTAAAATAAAAATTGTTGAATTTGTGGTAAGAGGTTGTTTTATTTAATATAAACATTTACTCCACAGTTGCTTCAAGTTGTTAAAATTTGCTAATTTAAAACTACATCAAGTTAATGTAATAATGACTTGAGGGCCATAGACACATTAGAATTAGAAACAGAACTTGTAAGACGATCAATGTAAAATATACATCATCATAATGATGTAGTAACCGACTTAGAGATTAAGCAATCATCATCAAGGAACAAATAGAATGCTAGAAACAAATACTATTCTTAAATAGGGCTATATAGAAATGTACGAAGCATTAAAAGCACATTTCCAATTTAGGTTTAGGTGTTTCTGTACATCCTATTTTAAATAATATGTTTATAAAAGAATAAAAAAACCAGTATGTGTTTTTGAAAATATAACTGTATCCGATGGGCAAACACATTTTTAAAAAATTGAGAATAATGGTACACAAATATTTTAGAAGAATTAATAAAATGAAATTTTCAGCCAAGATTTTCAGAAAGTATTAAATTTCATGTTAGATGTAAATGTAAAAGATGTTAAGAACCTTTACATATTGCTATTTATTAGAGAAAGGAATAGGCTATAACTAACGGAATGATTTTGAAAAAGAGTTTCACTTGCTTAAATGCAGGTCATAAAAGCACAAAATGCTGTTGAATATTAATACAGAAATATTCTTATGGCAAGATATATGCGTAAAATCAAGTAAAGCATACGTTGGGTAGAAGGTAACATAACCTTACTTTAAATACTGTAATTTTCATGACATGTTTACTGTATATTATAATCTACACAGTGTATGTATATTTGTGTGTGTTTGTGTTTTATATTGTATTGCTTTACGGAACTATGACTTAAGAATAAGCCCAAAAGAATGCGACTGAAATACAGTTTTATTTGTTCCGATTTTGCTGATCTTTTTTGGTTTATTCTTTGGTTTCTGATAAATTTAGGATCTATTAACGACCCATCCGAAACCCTTCCGTAACCCACCAGTTGGGAACAGCTGCAATACAACATAGGTCACAAACTATACAACCAACTGAACTGGAAGTTGATAGCTGATCAATTAAACATAACTGAGGGTTACATTATTGGATATATATATATATATATTATTAATCGATATTTTTTGTTTAAAATTAGGCATGACTGCAAAGCAATGGAGCATTGAAATAAATAAAATTTAAAAACTTACGACGATTGTGAGAAACCTCATAGAATACCACAATACACAAACAGGAAGTAAAAAAGGGAAACGAATAAATGTTAAATAACGAGGAATTAAGTTCTACTGGTCAATTTAATACTCCGATAGTAATTATACTTAAAAATGTATGTTATAAATGAAAAGTGAAATGGAATTTAGTAACAGAATTTAGAAAACAGAAGTAGGCTATTAGAAGGATGTATAACTTATATTGTCTATGAGTTGAAACATTCGATATATTATAGTGGTTTAGATTCTTTAATATAATAAATAAATAAATAAATAAATATATATATATATAATATATCGTAAATTAATATATAATATTAAATATAAGATACGTTTTCTTGTAATATACAAGATCATTGTTTTCCTGAAGATCCTAATGCTTATTTTACTGGCGTAAAGCTTTGAATAATATACAACATTAATTCTTATATTTGAAAATTTTTTTAACATTATGTAAGTCTCTCTCTCTCTCTCTCTCTCTCTCTCTCTCTCTATATATATATATATATATATATATATATATATATATATATATATATATATATATATCCTAAGAAATTTGCATTCAAGATATAAGAATCCAAGTTATAAACTACTCTCAATAGCATTTACTAACTGAAGTACTTGAGGCCGAACAAATATGTCTTCCTTAATTATTGCTTCGCCGATCCTAAGAAATTTGCTTCCAAGATATAAGAATCCAAGTTATAAACTACTCACAATAGCATTTACTAACTGAAGTATCTGAGGCCGAACAAATATGTCTTCTTTAATGATTGCTTCGCCGATCCTAAGAAATTTGCTTCCAAGATATAAGAATCCAAGTTATAAACTACTCACAATAGCATTTACTAACTGAAGTATCTGAGGCCGAACAAATATGTCTTCTTTAATGATTGCTTCGCCGATCCTAAGAAATTTGCTTCCAAGATATAAGAATCCAAGTTATAAACTACTCACAATAGCATTTACTAACTGAAGTATCTGAGGCCGAACAAATATGTCTTCTTTAATTATTGCTTCACCGATCCTATGAAATTTGCTTTCAAGATATAAGAATCCAAGTTATAAGATTTACTTGGTCATTACAATCCATTGCTTTCACAAAATGACCATTGCTTCCATTGTTTAATAAATCCAGGTTTTACGTGTAATGAAGGGAAATATACATTCTCTAGGAAGTAATATTTTTTTGATCAGGTATAAGTGCTTTTCTATACTATACTTGATATAACCGAGTTACAATCCTAGTAAAAGAGCCATCACTTTCAGATAGGTCGCTGTCATTAGGGGTGCATGCACAATAGATATTGACATTTTATAGGGCGTTTTTGAAGAACATATAAACAGTCTCCATTCTTTAGAGTTGTGATGCACTCTAATTAGATTCATAAACGAATTCAAATAACTACAGTAGACTAAGTTATCTTCTACAGAGAATACGTTTGAAGTTCTTGCTGTCCGACACGGAAAGAACAAATCTTAGTTCCATTATCAAGGAGAATCTAGCCTTTTAATCTTAAAGTTAGCAACAATGGAGTTTAGACAAATTAAAATGTGTTTTATTTTATCATTTTTTAAAATAGTTAATTAATTTAATAGTACATAATTAAACAAAACATATAATTGCGTAAACATGTATATTTTCACAAACGTATGATTAAACATAAACGCAATAAACATTAAAATGCGTCTTCAGAACAATGTAGCCTCTGGGTCGAGTACTGAGGTCATATTTAGATTCAGTGTCGAATAATACATAAGTACAACCCAAAACTACTTGTGTTACAAAAAATCATGTAAACCAGTATAATTAGAATTTATGATGTAATGGAATGCTTCTAGATTTAGAAGCAGTACTTCAAAGTGGAAACTCAGTGACTAATAAAGGCAGTGTTAAAAGGTTTAGCCGGTGAAATATGCCTCGAATACTTGGATGATGTAGTAATATACAGCAACACCTAAGAGGATGAAGATGTTTTCCGATGAGAAACATTAATAGAAATTAATAAAAACTTTGAATTTACTACTCAGAACAAAAACTTGCAACATTTTAACGATATACCTGTTATTTAACACAGCCTATTTATTAAACCCCTAAGCCTGGTCAACTAAGAGCTGTTACAAAAAGAATCCAAGATCCACAAATTTAAAACAAGTGAAATTGTTTCTAGGATGAGTAGAACGTAGGAAACGTATCTTAGTCTTTTCAAAAGTTACAAACCATTAAATGTAGAGTAGATTACCACGGAAAAGACGTAATTAAGTGAAAGAATGTTGAAACCCAAATGGGAAATTTGGTGTTATACGATGTAGGCTAAAGGCAGAGGGGAGGGGGATTAAACATATCATGAATCTGCGCTTATGCATTTCAAATTGGAGTGGATTATGAAATTAAAGGATGTTAATTTGCACATACAAATCGGTTTAAACTCTCTTGGTTTAGAATTTCTAAAAACTAATCATAATTATTGGTAATTATCGGTAATGTTAAAAATTGAAAATTAAAAAAAATATATTGATAGAAGCAGTTGTATTTATGTAAGGATAATACTAGTGAAAATGGTAAAAATATAAATATATAATAAAAAATAAGTTAACGGTCATATATTGTCTTAGAAAATTTAAAAATCAAGAGTTTGTGTATACAAATAATAACTTGCTCACGTTAATTAGTATTGTATGGAAAACACCAACTTTCGTAGACCAAGATATGGTGATGGATTATGAAGTATGAAGTAATGGTATTGTGTGGTACATGGAGGTTTTTAAAATATTAAAACCTTTAAAAGAGTATTCATGGCAAAGAATAGGTCAGGGTTTACAAAAGTAAAATTAAGTTGACTGGTCTATCAAGAAAGTAAAGCAACGTCGAGAATTTTTAAGTAGAAATTTAAAGTAGATCTTACAGCATAGGATGGTTGACTTTAAATAAGGCATGAAAGAATGGCAATTTTCTGTCTTAGTGATGTAGGATTCAGTGGACTATCACAAGATAGATTTTAGGCCTTTATTTCTTCTGAACAGTAAATTTAAATTAACTGTCTAGTAGAACAGTGACGATTTAACACGATGAAAGCCCCAACAATGTTTCATATTATTAGGTATTTAATAGTTAAGAATGTAAAATAATATGTGAGTTTTTATTTTTGATTTATTTAATGAAATTGTATTTTATTAATGCAGATTCACCATGACGAGGAAAAACGTGTTCCTAAAAATCACGATCATAATAATATTGCCTTATTATAATGCAAAATATCAATTAATTTTAAACGTAACTTCTAACTAACCTCGAATTTCACTCAGTATTGGTTTTTAACAATAGGTACAAACAAAATTGTGGAGTTTCATATTAAATATCACTAAAGCTTCTTGCTGTAATATTAATGGATTAAATCTCTTTATACATCCCCTAATGGTAACATAACTATACTGTATTACAATGTTCCATAGATAATAACAAGTTTCTTAATGTAAACTAACCGGTTACTGAAGTGAAGGAATGGGTTGTATTTTCCTCGGTCATGCAACACAATGCGTTAAGACACACATAGTTAAGATGTACGTTGGGAAGCCAAACCAATCATGAGATACTTTCTACGTGTATTATAATATAAGTCAATTAAAAATAAGGCAATGTAAAGGTATTTAACGAATTTAAAGGTAATTGAAGAAATTCGGAAAAATACAAATCAATAAAAGTCATTTTTCTCATTAGTGAACTTTTAACATTTTAAAACTATCTTGCAAACGGAAATAATAAACTCATATTCTTAAGATGTAACCGCTTCGAAACGCCATAAAAAAGACTTGAAAGAGGAATATTGGAGAATTTTGGAAGAGTTGAGAGTTCAGAGGTAGGGCCTATTTTCTGTAGTGGAAAAATATCTTGGAAATGGGAAAATCAAGATATATTGAAAATTCCGAATGTAAGATAGCAACATTAAACGAATGACCATTAGACAAACTGAAATACTTCAAGAATTGTTAGATTTGTATGCACAAACGTAACTTGTGAAAATGAGTTCTTACGTGATTGAACGAAAGGGATTTTTCAAAATGTAAAAATTCATTTAGAACTTGGATAATAGTTAACCGATTGATTACATATTAGAAAAATTACATTGTTATTTCTATAACATGTAACTTTCTGAGTGGGCAATTATCTCGATATATATATATTTCGTAAACTATTACAGTAGACCTACGTATCAACAATTTTTCTGATCAATATAGTGAACATATTTAAAGTTATTTATAAAGGTAAAATATGTAATTAAATTTTTACTTTTCCAGATAAAATAAAATATGTAAGAACATGTTACGACTTACAGTATTCTGTGACACATTCTTAAGATTAAATTTCTAAATATTGTTTCCAATATTTATAAGTAAAGGTTCAGTGGTTTTTCTAACTGTGAGAGAAAACTGTTACCTAGCAAAGCCAGTGAGGTTTTGAGCGGTTTTTTTGCAGTGTCAAAAGCAAGTTTTCTTAAAAAGCTGAGAATTCGTCAATTTTTCTAGTCGCGAGAGAAGCCGGTTGTCTAGCAAGCCAAGAACTGAGCGGTTTTTATAGTAGTGTCAAAAGCAAGTTTTCTTGAAAAGCTTAGATATCGTCGGTTTTTCAAACTGCGCGAGAAGCAAACATCATCGGTTTCTCTAGCAGTAAGATAATTATTCTTGAATCTAGAATAATAATGGTGTAATGTAACATGTAAAACAACTTATAACTAAAAATAATGTCAAATAGCTCATTGTATGGCTGGTACAATCAAGCTTTACATTTTTAGCAATTTATTTTTAAAAAAACCTAACAATGCATTAATTTGAATTTATTTATTACAAATATTTTTTATATCCAATTAAAATAATAGGTCATAATGAAAATCTTACCAAAAGTTCATAAGTAGTAGAGGTTACATTTATTTAATTGAATATTTAAAATACTTGAAGTATACATTTTACAAAAGTAAAAAAAACTAAAAGAAGAAAATCTAGTTAATTAAATAAATTAATGGGAATACAACTAATTATTATCAATAAACATCAATAGTTATCATATTAATATTTGCAGGTGTTAACTGTAGACCTACAACAAGTCACGCACAGATAACATCGTAACATCATTGGTACTTGGAGATATAAGATAACTGAATGATGAGTGGTGCTGACTTCAGGAATGACCATTAATAATTTAATGCTTTAGCAACCAACACTTACCAGAGAGACAAAATAAAATAATAAACATTAGAACACAGAAAGTATTAATTTGATTGATTATATTATATATATAAAACATTTAAATTAATGTATTTTTATAAAAACAAAATCTGACGTAATAAACATTTTGATTAAGAACATAATAATGCAATAGAAATATAAAACTATTAAATGTATGGTTGTAAGATATAATGATAAAAGTAAAAGAGAAAAAAACATTAACATTTGAAAAAAATAAAATTCAAGTAAAGAAACGGGACAACAATAATTGAGAAAATTAAAAAAATAAAGAATATTTATTTTGAAAGAAGTATTAACAATATTGATTAAAGATTTTATAAGGATTTAAAAAAATGAATTATAGATCTTGATAATATAGAATAAAGTGTTTAAGAACAGTAACTAAAAATTGTAACAACGTGCAATAAATATTTTGAAAAAAATCAATTGATTTTTAGAATGATTAGTGTCCTAAATATTTTAACAATAATTTTTAAATATGTGAATAATGTATAAAGAGTTTGAAAGAAATGAGTAAAGATTTAAAAATAGAAATACAAATTTTGAAAATATTAAAAACAGGGAAGACACTCATGAAGATCGGCACATAGCGATGAAAAACGTTCTGTCTCAGTAAGTTTTTAAAAAATTTACAAAATTTAAAGTTAGGATAGTCGTAAACTATTGTTTAAGTGATTAATAAGATTCATCGAACGTAATGGACCACAAAATTCAAGAATTAAACACAGCAAGACAGCTGCAGTCCAAGAATACAGGAGTACAGTTTTAAAGGTTAGGAAAATACACGCCCACATACAATTCAATAATTTATGCCTAATTCACAACATAATATCCACATACGTGAAAATAAACATAAACAACAACACTAAAGCAGCTACAATTACGAAACAAAAAGCAGAAATAATTTGCATTAAACAAAGTATCAAAAACCTGTACAAAAATAAAGACTTTATAAATTATAGGTTATACCAGCTCCTCTTAAATCTCGCAAACATTACAGGACACGATATTACATTACAATTGGCAAGAGACACTAATAATTAGGAAACTAATAAAATAATAAACAGGAAGACACTGATCAAGATCGCCACATAGTGATCGAACACGTTCTGCTTCAGTAAGTTTTAAAAAAATGTATAAAATTTAAAGTTCGGATAGTTATAAACTATTGTTTAAGTGATTAATTAAAAACAGATCTTAGAAATTTTTAATCAAGTGAGTATTTTATTAATATAAATTCTAGTTTTGTGTTATCTATATTTGCGTTTTTGGTGTCAAATTGTTTTGTTATATATCAATTTTCATTGAACATTTTAGATAAATATGTTTTTAAATTACACTTTTTTTTTATTAAGTTGGCAAAAAGTCACTACTTACTTATTTATTCAGCACTTTTTTCAATGCTGTGAATTACTGACAAGACTATTGCTCAGGTGTGTTGTGTTGATGTGAGTCTGTGGTTTATTTCTGTTCTGTGGTGAGTTATTATTCATATAGTAGATGTTAATTATGTGCTCAAATATAGTGTTTGATTGTGAGTGTATTTTGTCATTTAAAATGTGTTGTGGATAGTATTTATGGTGTTTATATAACTCGTAGTTTTCTACTGTGTTAAGTTTTTTTTTTAATGTAGTGTAGGATGTTTAGATTGGTGTTTATGTTAGTCTGTGAGTGTAGTGTGTTTTGTATGTGTATGGTGAAATTTGATTTGGGTTGTGTCTTTCTTATCTGTTTTACGTGTTCTTTGTATCTTGTGGTAAATGTTCTCCCTGTGACAGCTGTTGCACGTAATATTGTATATGCCTGCCCTTTTGTGTTTATCCTAGTGTGTTTTTGAACTGTGTAGGTGTTTTTTAATTGTGTTGGATGTTGTGAATGCTACTTTGTATTTACGTTTGCGGAAAATTAATGTTTTTTTAAAAATTAAAACAAATCATTTACATGTTAAAGTACAATGTATTAAAAATAAATTAAGTTGAAAAATCTTAAAACATTTTATGCGTGGTAAAGATTTTTATTTTATTTTTCACCTTATTTAGAACAAAGAAAGAAAATTTCATGTCTTTTGAATGAGAAATAAAATAAATATAGGACAAATTATAAGTCATGCGTGCAATACGACATGCATGGTAAAATTATGTTTACTGACATTGCATTCCACTTCATAGAAGACCATTATAATAAACGTATAGACTTAATAATCCACAAAAGGTTCTATATATTTATATAATGTACACATTTCCGACTTACTGGTCTATGCCTAGGCTGTTGTTTAGCTCGCTTTGCCTCCCTAGGCAAATCCTCTTAGCTGTCACTACACAATGATTCAATTACAGTCTTGGACCTACCTTCATTCACAGAAAGTATCAGTGGATTTAATGGTTCATCAACATTTTGGTTTCAAGAAGGGTCTACGCCTGAATCGTCATCGAAAATGTTACGCAAATCATCCAAAAACATAATTTAAATAAAACCTATAGATTTTAAGATTAGGTATCGAGAATTTTAGAGATATTGAGAGCTTGGAATCAAGATTTCAAGGTTTTATAAAAATTCAATACTAGATCTTAAGCAAATGTATGCAAAAAGGTAAAAACATTTTATGGACGTCGAGAGAAGACGCAGAGAACTCTCTCATAATAAAAATACTAATGCGTAGGGATTGCGTCTTTACTTTTTAAAAAATCATGAAATAACAAAATGATTAAATTCTGAGTGTTGCGGCAAAAATAACTTAATGTCGCGATTCTTCGTGATAACATCGTGGAAGGAAAAACTCGTGTTGCCTTATGTAATAGGACGTCTTACGTAATAGGCCTATGCTGCGGTGAAGGCAAGACATTTCGGTTTTACAAAATAGTTGCACCATTCCAAGTAACCATTGACTTTTAAGTAAATCTTTATTTAGTTAATTCGAGCGTAGCTAGTAAGAACTATTCACAAAGATAAAAGTCAAAATAGTGAACTTAAATCTCACAAAAAATTAATTTCTAATAATCAAACGCACAACAAACTAGTTTCGGCTACGATGTCGCCTTCGTCAGTGCTTGGTTACTAAGTTCTGAGTAGTAGATAAGCACTGAGGATGCCGATATCGTCGCTGAAACTAGTTTGTTGTGTATTTGTTTATTAGAAACTAATTTTTGGTGAGATTTTGAGTTCACTATTTTGACATTTACCTTTGTGTTTTAAGGAAATTGTTTGCAAAATTAAGGTACAGCACACTAACAAGAATGATTATTAAATATAAGCAGACAATATGCAGTGTAATAATCAGTGTTAAAGTGCGAAATATTCAATAAGAGTAGCGCAGGACCAAACAGTCTCACAATGATAATATGAGTATCAGTAGCAAGCATTTCAACAAACATATTGTTTTCAATAATGGGTACTACACATGTTATATTTTTATAAACTAGTACAAATTTATAATTATCACTGACAATTATGTTATCAAGACAACATCGTTGAAGAAACGCGTTTAATTAAAATTAAAAGTTTCATTGTGAGAGAGAAATTTTTGTTTTTACTTGTCCGTATTTACTATCTACGGTTTTGATCTACGAACCCAGCTTAAACCCACTCATATTGTGAATCGGTTAGTCAACATTTAAATTAATATTTATTATTTCCTAGGACCTCCAAACATTTATCTCAACATTAAAAAAAACTACTTTAAAAAACATTTTACGAAATTAAAAGGTTACTAGCATGCCCCCCTCAACGTAAAGCTTCCCTTACTGCCCATCGAACTTTAGATACCCCTGATACGAACACGTTTTGTAACCATAGGTCTTTAACATAAATGCAATGCATTTAATTTCTTAAAAACATGATTGAATTGAACAGGAATAATTCAAGACACGCAAACTATTAAACTTTATAGAATGTGTACAAAGTAAAAATTTAACGGCACGACCATAGTGGACAGTACAAAGTAAAAACTTAACGAAACATTCTCATAAGCCTTTAAAATGGCGGGAATTTAGGAAACGAACCAATAAAACCAATTATACATTTTTCGACTTACATTACAAATGAAATGATACAAAAACAAGTAGTATAAAGAAAGATTTTCTGCTACTTAGGTCAACATGAAAATTTTATTTTACTTACTTTTTATTAAATAATTACAATTAACATAAATAAATTATCATAGCCTATGCGTTATAAAAGCTGATCTACCATATAACCTATAACATAAAATCAACTGTTTTAGGAAATCTTAAATTATCCCTTATTTTAAGCCAAATGGGACGAAATAACTATACTGCATACTTTACCTTTTTGTGAAACGTTTTTCTTCCATATGAAACTGAAATTAGTTCACTATTAAATTTAATTACTGCATTAATATTCGTAAAACTGTAATAACATCAATTGTCACCTACTAAAAATATAAAAAATTTAATTTTAACTTGAAAGGATAGGTAAGAAGTATTTGATTGCAGATTGAAAATTTGAACTATGTATATATATATATATATATATATATATATATATATATATATATATATATAACTGCATTATATATATATATATATATATATATATATATATATATATATATGTATATATATAAAGTAAAATTATTGCACTTAGTGGTGGATAAAAGTATTTACAATAGTAATATATTAACTTCATATATATATATATATATATATATATATATATATATATATATATTTTTTTTTTTTTTTTAAGTTAAATAATATACACTAGTACAGGAATATTTAATTTATTGACTAATAAACTCAAAGCTTTTCGTTGGTTTACATTACCAACATCCTCAGGAGTTACAATACTAAGAATGATTCTTAGTATTGTAATTCCTGAGGATGTTGGTAATGTCAACCAACGAAAAGCTTTAAATGTATTGTTCAATAGATTATTCCTGTAATTGTGTATTTATTTAATCTTAAAAATAATTCTAACAGGAAAACATATTTGATATTCTACATATATATAACAGTAGGAATTGAAAAAACGCATACGATGCCAACTGAAATAAGGATATTATAGGATTTGAGGCAGCGGAACGTTTTCTCTGAAATATCTGGAAATTTTAAAACTAATTCTAATATACCTGGACCACTTTCTGTCCAATGTCTAGCCAAATCGACTAAGCGACATGAATAGCACCGATTACATAATGCTGAATACACTTGTCGTTTGGAACGCCTTCACACGAAAAACATCATCGTACACACAAGAATGTATTGCAATTAGTATTTTCCAGGCGTTACAATTGAAGTTCATTTTATCCCCAATTTGAACAGTTGAAAATTATAGTTTATTTGAATTTAATTCATGCATTGTGTTATTTAGGCAGAAAATATTAGGAAAATTCTCTTTTAGTGTGTGTTTGTGTTCCATTACACGTCGTTCATACAGTGCTGTTACTATCCATTTTACATTCATCCCAACACTATTGTTATGCTGAAAGAACAATGACAATAAATGGTTTAGAAAAGCCTGAACTGCCTCACCTATTCCTAATTGTATTTAAGAGCCCAGAACAACTCTTCAAATGCACCTTATTACTCAAGTTTAACCAAGGAACTCGTGGCTACACAGGAGAAATCAGCCTGAAAAACCAAAAAAAGTCATAAAATCCAATGATGATATCGAGGATCGAACTCGAGACTTTAAACTTAGAAATAAAAAGTTGACTCAAAAACGTTACTAACATTTCTTCTACCTCAATTAAAATCTCTGACTACGAAACTGTCCTTTCCATGCCTTCTGTTTCCATTCCGATTTCGATTGGTCCATTGTTAATATTTTCGATAAGGAGCCTAACATGGCGAAAGATTTATAGTTGAAATGATTTGATTTTTAAAAAAATCAAAATTCTATTTGTGTAATGACAAGTTTAAAATTATTTTCCTGTTGATTATGGTTCTATTATAGAAGACAGGTTTGTTTTAGGCTATACATATCAAATATAATACAAATCAAGTAGATTTAACTAGTTTTGTTGGTTTATTATTTATTCATGGACTGTCTTTATATTGCATTGACAGGTAATCTAATTAGTGAACTAGTGCTCGCAAGGTATTAAATTTGACTTGACCTTCATTACGTTGTGTTTTGTGATATTTTTTTCTCCTTAGGTAGTGTATGGGTTTTCGGGTTACTTTTATTGCTAGGCATATGAAATAATGTGTGTTCTTTGAGAGGTAATATAATGAATAAATATTTTCTTCCTGAAGAGGATTCTAGTTTGAAATCGAAAAGCAGGCAAATGTTTCGAAACTAATCAATGGTAGTTTCAAATTTTATTTTTATAATTCACTTTAATAAAAAAATATGTCATAAATTAGTGACGAAAAGTTGAAACATGCCAATCTGAAAACAATTTACTCTAATAAATTAGGAACTATAGAACCATGCAGCCTTTCAGTCGTCCTAGTCGGCAATCACTCCCCTCATGCTCATGGCTGAAAAACTTTTAGGACTTGCAGGCAATTATTTGTAAGCCCTCAACGATGTAATAAGCAGTTATTCAAAAAGGATAAAATAATTGTAAAAAAAAACATTATAAACACAAATATTTGGATAAAATACAATGAAATAAGGATAGTGGTAATATTATAATAAAACTAACGCAATAATCCCAAAAACTACAAAAAAATAAAGAAATAAAATAGCTACCACCAAAGTTACAAGATGAAACCCTTATTTACATATTGATCTTACATATTAATAAATACCACTATAATCAAAGGGTTCTTTTAGAATAAAAGTGCAATCTGGAAAATACGAGTATATTACATTAAATTTAAAATCTAGGAAGTTTATTACAATAAATTACAACCTAAACTCAAAAGAGTTAAAATTTGGAAAACACAACTGCGAAAATCTATCTTTATCTAGATTACATAAAAGGTTTAGCTTATAATTTTATTCTAATAGGCTTTTTAGATTGTAATTTTATTGTAATAGGCTTTCTAGATTGAAATTTTATTGTAATAAAGTTTTTCATGTGTAATTTAAATTTAATAAGCTTTCTAAATTGTAATTGTATTGTAATTAAGGTTTTTATTGTGTAAATTAGTTTTAATAAGCTTTCTATATTGTAATTTTATTGTAATAAGCTTTCTAGGTTGTAATTTTATTGTAATGAGCTTTTTAATGTGTAATTTTGTTCTAATAAGTTTTCTAGTGTTTAATTTTATTGTGAAAAGGGTTTTATTGTGTAAATTTGGTTTATTAAGCTTCCTAGGTTATTTTATTGTAATAAGCTTTAAACAAACAAATAAAATTTTTATATTTTATAATAAAATTACAAAATAAAAAGCTTATTACAATAAAATTACAATCTGGAATTCTTTTTAGAATAAAATTATAAACAAAACTTTTTTTGTCATCTAGATATAGATAGAGTTTTTGCAGTTGTCTTTTCGAAATTTCAACTCTTGAGTTTAATTTTTAATTTTATCGTAATAAGCTTTCTAGTTTGAAATCATATTGTAATAAGCTTTCTAGATTGTAATTTTATTCTAATAACGTTTTTAATATTCTAATAACATTTTTTCTTGAAATTTTTAGATTGTAAATTTTTTGTAATAAGCTTTCTCATTTGTAATTTTTATCTAATAAGCTTTTATTTTTTAATTCTATTGTAATAATACGTTCTAATCTGTAATTTTATTGTAATAAACTTGGATTGTGTTTCTAGTTTAATAGGACCTACTGAAGATGAAGACATAGTCTTCGAAATTTACATACGAGTTTAATCTTGGTAACTTTTGTGTTATTTATTGTTGAATAGTTATTGTGATATTGGGAAAAATATGAATAGCTTTGTTACAAATCCAAAGATTTATCATGAATCTTCAACTTCAGTTCACATTCGGTGAACGAAATTTTGGATGTGCCGGATCGCGTTATGAGTCGTCCCAACTACCACTTGATACATAGTCAGCTGATAATGCTTCCCCAATCTGACATTCTCCTGCGCAGGGACACACACAAACATACGTAATTTATCTAGAATGTGAATTCATTCCTTCAGAGCTGTCTGTCAGTTCTATAAACGGCAAAATGTTTTTGTTGACCCAGAAGTTTTCGGTTTGTGTGAGAGTGCCGCTAATGGGCCCTACTGATCTGCTGATTTGTGGACCGGCGCCCCGTCGGGTGAGCCCTCGTCAGTTCACACTAGGCCGTGATAACATCTTCTGCGCCGGCGCGCTAAAGCATAACATGGCGTTTCACACGCATTTATATCGCCTGCGTTTGTTTGTCTTCGTCACCAAAATAACATTTGTTTACTTCGTTATAAGTTTACGGCGCGAAAGTGAAATTAAAAAAAATAATAATGAGTGTGTTTTTAAAACTTTCAAATAGCCGAAACCCCTGTGGGTATGATAAACAGCCTAATTAAAACTTTTAACTAGCCTTAAGTCCTCTGGCCATAATAAATAGCCCAATTAAAAGTCTCTAATACCCAAAACTCCTGTTTCTATAATAAACAGCCTAATTAAAACTCAGAAATAGCTTAAACCCCTCTGGTCATAATAAATAGCCCAATTAAAACTCAGAAATAGCTTAAACCCCTCTGGTCATAATAAATAGCCCAATTAAATCTCAGAAATAGCTTAAACCCCTCTGGTCATAATAAATAGTCCAATTAAAACTCAGAAATAGCTTAAACCCCTCTAGCCATAATGAATAGCCCAATTAAAACTCAGAAATAGCTTAAACCCCTCTGGTTTTAATAAATAGTTCAATTAAAACTCAGAAACAGCCTAAATTCCTTCAGGCCATAATAAATAGCCCAATTAAAAGTCTCTAACAGCCAAAACTCCTGTTGGTATAATAAACAGCCTAATTAAAACTTTTAAATAGCCTAAATCCTTCTGGGCATAATAAATAGCACAATTAAAACTTTTGAAAAGCCTAAACCCCTCTTCCCATAATAAATAGCACAATTAATACATTTATATAGCCTAAATCCCTCTGGGCATAATAAACAGGCCAATTAAGGGTCTCTAATGGCCAAAGCTCTTCTGGGAATAATAAATAGCCCTTTTAAAACTCTCAAATATCCAAAACTCTTCTGAGTATAATAAATAGCACAATTAAAACTTTTAAGTAGCCTAAACCCCTTTGCCCATAATAAATAGCCCAATTAAAAGTCTCTAATAGCCAAAACTCCTGTTGGTATAATAAACAGCCTAATTAAAACTTTTAAATAGCCGAAATCCTTCTGGACATAATAAATAACACAATTAAAACTCTCAAATAGCCAAAACTACTCTAAAAGATAATAAATAAACCAAATAAAACTCTCAAATATCCTAAAATCATCTGGGCTTAGTAAATGACTTAGGGTTGTGTTTGGTCTTTCCAATTGAACTACAAAACCTACCAATACCCTAGTTCTAACATCTGATTCAATTCAACCGTCTCATTGTTGGGGACGTATTATTGGGCCTGCGTGAAAGGTGATTGTGTGTTTTAACCTAAATAAAGATCCAGGTGTCAAATATTAGGCAAAATGTTTTTAAAAACTGAATAGAAATATAATGTTGCCTGTTGAAACGAGCTATACTAGAGTACCCCTAAACTTTATGCGCTAAATTTGTGCTCTCTAAAAAAAAGAATAAGAGGCGATCGTCTAATCCCTTCATATAGCCTACTTTCTTTATATTTCACCATCTCTCTTCTTCTCAAAACTTCACAAACACTTGAATAAATGATAAAAGCTCATTCCTCTTGTAAGAACTATTACTAAGGATACATTAGACGAGCACTTCCACTGTCAATCTACAGAGTTATGGAAAAATTACAGCTTAATAACCTACATCGTAGTGCTTTATATAGAGCAATATAAATACTATGGAAAAATATACTGTAATAAGTTACTCTTGAACTCCCTACGATAAATAGTAAAGTCCTTTTGTGTTACCTTGTGATACAATTATTTTTTCCGTTTTGGTCTACAACCTTCGGTAGAATTCGTCACGTGAACCTCATAAAACCATGCGCATCCCAACATATATTCCCATACGGTATTGTATAACCTTACCTAAACATAGCATTCCATGCAACCGCAGTTATTCCTCTTTATTCAGATGATATGTGTAAATAATTAATAAATGAATTTCATACATATTCAGAAATACCGTGTATTCATTTCTATTATGTTTGTATCACTTGTAGATATTTTATTGATAATGCAACACTCTGTAACGTTCGAGTTATACTTTTATCAACTCGATACCCCGTTCTATATTGTCCTGGACGTATTTTATTGTTTCCAAATATTGGCAATTTGTAATACGAAAATACAATGCTTCATTAAATGCAAATAAACATATACCATTGAAAACTTGAGATCATAAAGTTTCATATTTATATACAATACATTTATGTAAGACCTAATGTCATATAACCCTTTGGTCATTTATGCTAAGTTGTAAATATATATTTTCATATTCGTGCGACCAGAATAAACATTCGAATTCTTTCGTTAATTTTCATAATTTTGTTAAATAAAAGTATAAATTCGTTCTAATTCCATTCTTTCTAAAGTCCATTTATGTTACTACAATATTATATATACCGTACCTATATTATATATAGCATGGCATAACTTAGTCTATACTTTGGCTTCAGTAAGAGTCTATATTGCTTTATTAATTTTTTGAACAAAAACTCGGTTGTTAGGTGAGTCAAGAAACATTGATTTATTAAATATTTGGCTACGTTTCGACGACTAAAATGTCCTCATTCAGGCCTACATGTACAATAGACAGAATACAATTACGTTTAAAACAATTCGCATACAAAAATAATATAAATTAAAAAACATTAAAATGTACAAATAAGTTATTAATACTAATTAATAAAACAACAACACAGACAATCAAATTAAATAATAAAAACCACACTATAAAACATGATGGTCCATGATAGTTTAAACTATAAAAAAATGTATTAAACCGTCCAATTAATGTTTAATGTCCATTTGTTGATTTTAAATGATTTGTCTGGCATTGTTAGAAGAGGTAAGGATAATACTGGTATTTTGAATAGCAATAATGTTGTATATAGGGTTGGTTGTAATAATTGTGATGCTTCCTATGTTGGGGAAACTAAACGTGAATTGCATACTCGCCTCTTAGAACATAAAAAAAGAGTAAAAAAGAAGGTCTTCATCTTCCCTCGATGTTTTATAGTCTCATTAACGAACATAATCATTCGTTTAATTTCCAAAATCCTGTGATTTTGGACACGGAAAGTAAAGGGAGTAAACCTATTTTTTTCTGAAATGGTCCATATAAAGATGCCAAAAATTGTTATTGTTGTTAAGGAGGACACTAATAAATTTGCCAGTATTTATAATCCTTTAGTCATAAAGCTTAAAAACTCTTGAGGGTTCTAGTTGTTGATGCACCAGATGTCTAGTAATTATTTATTTTTACAGGTTATATTATTGATATATGTTTATATGTATGCATATAGCTAACCACATTGTGAGGTTGAATGATGACTTATTAATTTTCTTTTTATTTTTGTGGATAGTTTTTGGTTTTCGTGTATTGCTAATTTGTCAATTTGTGTGTCTTTATACGTTATTAAGAATTTGCAATGTTAATTTATTGAACGTTGTCTTTTGCGTAAATTTCCAGAGGTTCTCGTTGTTAATCGATGAAAGGTTTGGGAATTTGTTGATACATTTTAATTAATTGTTTTATAGTAGGGCCTATTTATTATCATTGACCATCATGTTTATAGTGTCCTTTTAATTATTTAATTTGATCATATGTGATGTTGTTTTGTTAATTTATTTGTATTAATAACTTGTTTGTACATATACCTGTAGGCCTATATTAATTTTTTTAGATGTAGGCCTAATTGTAATTCTGTCTATTGTACTTGTAGGCCTGAATGAGGACGACAATAGTCGACGAAACGTTGCCGAATTTTTAATAAATCAATGTTTCTTGACTCACCTATCAAAGGAGTTTTTGTTCAACAAAACATAAAACATTATAGCCTCTTACTGAAGCCAAAGTATAGACTAACGTAAGCCATGCTATATATAGGCCCTACTATAGGTAGGGTATAGGCCTGTATAATATTATAGTAGCATAAATGGACTTTAAGAAAGAATATATCTTTATAGACATGTCTTTATATAGATCTTTATACGTTTTATCGAAAAAAATTATGAAAATTAACGAAAACTTAGAATGTTTATTCTAGTCGCAGAAATATGAAAATATGTATTTACAACTTGGCATATAGGCCTATGACCAATAATGTATATGACATTAGGTCTTACATAAATGTAATATATATAAATATGAAATGTTATAAACTCGATTTTTTAATACTTTATGTTTCTTTGCATTTAATGAAGCACCGCATTTTCGAAATTGTGACATTTCTCATGTATCAAAAGTAGATGTACTCTCTTTCAGGGAGAGTTTTTCCAGTTACAGCGCCATGACTGGGGTAGCATAAAAAGGAGTACAGGTATGTATAGGAAGGTATATACTTTCCCCTGGTTTTAGGTATAGAGGAAAATGTTTATACTATATGGACGGACTGGCATAGGCTACTTGATGTAGATCTGCCCTTAACAGGGTAAAATAAAAATGTGTATTATTTCGTCTTATGAGGAAAGTATGGAAAATAAGGCTACCTAAGAGCCCAAAGGGAACTTTAAAAAAATACGGGATAGACCCTAAACCGAAATGCTCTCCCAAATTACTTGTTCTCCATATCGGATAACTTGGAACTTGTTGAAACCCAACCGGAGACTACACCTGTCCAATGCTACCGAGAGACTACTGGTATACCTGCATCGTCTCAGATAATCGTCGAGCCCACGCCGTGTTGCTGCAAAGACAGCATTAAACCTGATCAAAAGTAG
This sequence comes from Prosapia bicincta, assembly GCA_036971475.1. Classification (NCBI taxonomy): domain Eukaryota; kingdom Metazoa; phylum Arthropoda; class Insecta; order Hemiptera; family Cercopidae; genus Prosapia; species Prosapia bicincta. Next base: position 380,642,975 of record JBAIZL010000001.1, read on the forward strand.
AGTCGATCAACATTTTTAACAAAAATCTATTTCGTCCCAAAACTAAAGGAATAAAATAATTCAAGAAAAAATGCTGGTAAAGGCGCTCGACGCTGGTCAAGCGTGGAGGTGCTGTTTTGACTTCTGTAAACTTGATTATATTTTTGTGTTTTCTATTTATGTGAGATTAATTGTAGCCTATCAGTTGTATTATTTGTCTTTCTCTAAATAGGTGCAATCACTTTATACTTTATGTATTGAAACGTTTTCACAAACTAGAGGCCTGCTTTAACAGTATTTAGTTAATTTTTGAAATTGCGGCAAGTCACCCTTACATGTGCGGCGTATCACCCTTAGCCTGTGGGATAGATGACGCTAGGTAATGGTTTACAAAACAAATTCCACCACTCAAGTGTTATGAGATTAAAACATTAGATTTTGTTAATACTTCATAAATATAACTACAGTAGTTAGTACATAGCATACTTAGTTTTATTTTGTGTGCATCATGGGACTGTGAATATAAATATTTAAAAATGTGCTTCATGTATCCCGGATTTACCGTAAGAAAAGTAATGCGTTCTTAAAACCCAAAGTAATGTAAAATCTTTTCCTTTTAAACTCGTTTCTGTTATATTTTCCAAGTGTTTTTCATTCGTGTTGCGTTTGAATACAACTTGATACAACTTCATACAACGTTGTATGAATACAAATTTTTCACATTTTTGTTTTCTTTAGTACAAGGTTTACCGCCATTCTAGCAGCTGAGAAACGACTATCGACGCTCTCACATCGGAACGGAAATGTTGGAGCGAGAAGAATGTGTGATCAGGATAATCGCGCGCGGCCACGTCTACCTGCCGGACCGCTAGCCAGCGGCCGCTACCTTCCGCGGCATCCAGTTACTGAATTAAACGGTTTCATGAAAGCGGGCCGGCCCTTCAGACTCTGTCCATTCATGAGTGAGCGGCGCCAGGAAGATGGTAATCTACCATTAAATCCTGCGAAACGCGCTAAGTATGGGGCGGTGCGGGTATAAACGGCGTAGGGTAAACAAACAAACCGTCACTAGGGGTTGAAGAAGGCGTGAAACGTTTCAAGGGCGTAGTAAATTAAACTTTAAGAGAGCATCTATAATTTGGCGTGAATGAGCGATGGGCGGTGAGTCCGGAATTAAGAAGTCCTTGCTACGACAAAACAAATACTGGCGGAATGCGACGCCCCGCAGCGTGCGCCCGACAGACACGCCGCGCCGACGTGTGAATGGACTAACGAGGGGTGGACCACCCGCCTCCCTGGGAACAAACCCTCTATCCTGAAACGGAAATTGCAACTATATTTCACGGGTAAGAATGTAAAACAATTTAATCCTTCAGAAGTTGTAGTCGGCAAGAATAATAACACCTTTCTTGGTCATACATCACTAAACAGGGCTCTGGGGACGGTCAGTATCTGGGCGAGGCTCTTGCCACTGTGACAGCGCCATTGTCACACGTTCCAAAGGCGATTATTATTGTCAGAGTCACCCGTGTAGCGCCGTAAACAAGTGGATACATGGTAGTATTAGCCCCAACGTATTTCCTAAGAAATCTTAGTAGATTAGTTAATCTACTACTCTTTTTTTAAAGTAGAGGATATTTTTGGGTGTATATATATATATATATATATATATATATATATATATATATATATATATATATATATTTAAAACGACATAGCATTAATTATTATTTATTAAACAACATAGATTATTGTATTTTCATTCTTGATGATGTTGGTACTGTTAACCAACGAAAAGCTTTGATTATAAATTAATAAATATTCTTGTATTTGAATAACCTATGTTGTTTTAAATTATTAAACAAGAAAATATATTTTATATTTATATATATATATATATATATATATATATATATATATATATATATATATCCCTTTCACTATATGTACTTAAACAAGAATCTTACTTGGTATTTATGCGAGTTAACTTTCAAAGATTGGTCGTATCTCCATCATGGGGCATCACTGACCGGGGGCTGTAGTATACTGCGAGCTGTGTGGAATTCCCGTTGTTACAAGGTGTGGTGTACCGTAATGTTCTATTTTCGGATTCACTGCACTGTGCGAGTCTTTTAAGTTTGTTTTGGGGTTAATTTTGTCTACTAGGATGGATAATTTATCGTTTTTTTAATTTTATTTGTATTTGTTCGTTTATGATATTATTTTTGTTTTTATAAATTTGTGGTTGTTCCCAGATTGTCTTTTTGAGGCCTTTTTGTACTTCTTTTATTAGGTGTACGTTTTTTTAGTGTGGGGAATGTGTGCTTGTTTTTGATGGCGTATGTAGCTAAGTTTGAGTTATAAGTTTCAGGTTTGATGTATGCATTGTGGTGTTCTTGATATCTGTCTCTTAATTTCTTTTTTGTTTGGCCAATGTATATTTTATTACAGTCTGGGCATTCGATTTTGTATATTCCGTTATTAAGGGTGGGACATATTTTTTCCGGTTACAAGCTGCATATATATATATATATATATATATATATATATATATATATATAATATAAATATAAAATACGTTTTCTTGTTTAAAACCCTTTCATACCCAGCGTTGTTCATGAACAACATGATTTTTCATGATGTATATAACCTATATTTAACTTTCTATACTTTCAAACCCAGTGTTGTTGGTGAACTACAAGGTTGTATTTCCTCAAAACGCCACTATAGTTCAGCATAACTCATGTAATATTTTGTGTGTCCATGGAAACAAATCGTTGTTGAGGTTATGCTTCCAGTGCTTGGTGTAGTGTGTTTTTATTCAAATTATATAATTATAAATAATTGTATTTCTGTGGTTCTTTATTGTATTTCTTGTATTTAGTGACTTTTTCTTTGAATGTGTACTATTAGTAAGTAGAAAACTTTAGTTATAAACTGTGTATATTTTCTAAAACTTTGTGTTGTTTACAAACAACAGTGGGAATCAAGGTGTGATTTTAGAGGTTATATTTACAAAACTATAGCCGATTTTTCTCTGGGACTGCAGTTATTTGTTGTTGGTATTTGATAAATAATTAATTATAAACAGTGTAATTTATAAATTATAATCATGTCTATTAAAATATTAGATCCTGAAGATATTTATGTGGACCTTATAGATAGAAATATTTCCGAAGTAGATGATTTTCAATCGGATTTTGATGATGATGATGATGATGATGATGATGATGATGATGATGATGATGATGATGATGATGATGAATTACTAAGGGCTACTAGTAGTTCATGTCCTACTGACAAGAATCAAGGTTCTACTGTTGGGGATAAATCTGTTGAGACTGAATGCGATTCAAGCAGTAGACCTGATTTTTTTGTGCCAATAGTAGACAACGAAGGTGATGTAAATAGTCCTACACCAAAATGTAGGCCTAAAAATGTTGGAAGAAAAGAACCCAAATGGACATTTAGGAAAATGTCTTTTGATTCTCCAGACACTACTTGGAAATGTACCAAGGAACCACCAAAACAGCTTCTCGAGACTCCTCTAGAGTATTTCAGTAAAAACCTTGACCCTTCTATTTTCGCTACTATAACTGATCAAAGTAACTTATATGCCAAGCAAAAAGATAGTAAAGAATTAAAAATGACCACATCTGAGGCAGAACAACTCCTTGGTATTTGGTTTCATGCTGGAATAGTAAAAATGCCAGCTACAAAACTATATTGGTCAGCAGAATGTCGCTATCCTCCTATAGCTGATGTTATGTCTAGGAACAGGTATCAGCTGCTAACCAAATATTTTCATCTTGCTGACAACAATAACATAAAGACAACAAATGATCCAGAGTATGACAAACTATACAAGGTTCGTCCTTTACTTACATGCTTACAAGAATGTATGAAAACCCTTGAAGAGGAAGGATACCAGTGCGTAGATGAACAAATGATCCCGTTCAAAGGTAGAAGCTCCATAAAGCAATATATAAAGAGCAAGCCACACAAATGGGGTTTTAAAGTTTTTATGAGAGCAGGGTCTTCGGGACTAATGCATGATTTTCGAATTTATGTGGGGAAGGGGACGTGTGATGACTTTGGTTTGGGATTTTCTGGAGATATTGTATTGGAACTCTGCAAAAACATTCCAGAGGGGAAAAACTATAAAATATACTTTGACAATTGGTTTTCTTCACTTCAACTTGCAGTTGCCCTGAAAGAAAAAAGTATATTTTGCCTAGGTACTATAAAAAAGAATAGAATGGGGAAATGTAATCTTGAAGAGGACTCTAAGCTCAAGAGCCAAGGTAGAGGAAGTCAAGATTATAGAGTAGAAGAAAAAAATAATATCTCTTTAGTGAGGTGGTTTGATAGGAAAGCTATCAATTTTATATCTACTTATGCTGGTGTGGAACCTGAAGATACATGTAAAAGATGGAGTTCCAAAGACAACAAAAAAGTTGACATGCCTGCACCTTACGTTGTACGAGAATATAATAGATTTATGGGTGGCGTTGACAAAGCTGACATGCTCCTTGAATTGTATAGAACTGACATACGGTCAAGGAAATGGTATATGAGAATTGTATACTGGGCGCTGGGCGTAGCTGTTGTCAACAGCTGGCTTGAATATAGAAGTGTTGAAACTTTTTTGGCAAGAAACCGAAGTATTCACTTTTACAATTTCAGGCCTATATTGCTACAGCCCTAACAAAAGCTAACAAAATTATCAAGAAGAAAAGAGGGAGGCCAAGTTTAGAAGAAGTGATACCTGAAAAGAAGAAATGTTTTGGTCAAATCTCTGTGAGACCAGTTGCTGATGTCAGGTTTGACAACATTGGCCATCTCCCTATTTATGATAAAAAACAAGGTCGATGTAAGAACTGTAAGAACGGTTTTGCTCACATAAAATGAAATAAGTGCAATGTTAACTTGTGTTTGACAAAGACTAAGAACTGCTTCTTGCAATTTCATTGTAAAGACAATTCATCGCCATAAAGAGTTTATATGTAAATGTATATAATATTTCATATATTGTATTAGCTAAAAGTGTAAATTTATAAATATGTTTTAAGAGAATTTTTAGCTAGTGCTACCCTGTTGTTTAGTTGTAAGTTTAAGGGTGAATTAAATGAAATGATTGTTATTGTTTATAAGAAATATCTTAAAACATGGTTATCCATTAAATTCTTATCAAGACCCAATGTTGTTCCTGAACAACATGCTATAAAAACTTAATTACCGGTCATAAAAATATTTAAAAAAATTGTTCTTGTTCATTTGTACCCTACATAATAAGAAAAAAGTAAAAAATATTTTTTTTTTCGACAATAACATAATTTGGGAATGAAAGGGTTTTTTAAAACAACATAGGTTATTCAAATACAAGGATATAAAATAATAAATATTCTTGTATTTGAATAACCTATGTTGTTTCAATATATATATATATATATATATATATATATATATATATATATATATATATATATATATATATTAAAACAACATAGGGGTTTCAAATACAAGAATATTTATTATTTTATACAGTATATATATATATATATATAAAGAACTAAGTCAAAATACAAATACAAGAATTTTAATTGAATTTACAATTCAAAGCTTTTCGTTGGCTAGCAGTACCAACATCATCAGGAATATTAAACAATTAAAATTAACATATGTGCAAATTAGATCAAATAAATAGCTATGCCAAATCAATTAAATGTTGTTGATTTTTTTTTTTTATTTTGCTGCCCCAACATTACAAACACTGAATATATTATCAAATTTAGATTTTACTTGTATTTGTTCATTTATCAACTCATTATTACTATTATATTTATGTATTTCTAAAGCTTCATAAATATTCATTCTCAGGCCTCTGTTAATTTCTTTTACAAGTATCATATTATCTATATTAGGTGTTGTGTCCCTGTGTTTGCAAGGGGTGCGGCCAATGAAACACGCACTTGAGAACAACAAGAATTTATTTGATAAACAAATACAAGATGTTGCAATAAGTAAACTGAATAATTCGCGTCGTACGAGAAATAGTAGGCGAATATAAAATAGTAGTTCGTACGAGAAATAGTAGTTGTATATAAAATAGTAATTCGTACGAGAAATAGTAGTTGTATATAAAATAGTAATTCGTACGAGAAATAGTAGTTGTATATAAAATAGTAATTCGTACGAGAAATAGTAGTTGTATATAAAATAGTAATTCGTACGAGAAATAGTAGTTAGAATTGAATAAGAACTTAGCCAAGACTTTATCAAGAACTGGCGTGATTTACTAGACTAGAACTGGAGGAAGAGTAGACAAGAACCGGACGAAAACTTGACAAGAACTAGCTTCCCGCTCGCGTTAGGTGTATATATAACTTATTCAGTTTGCTTGTACATTGGTCAATGATTACATCAATGTTCTAGAATAAGGCTACTTGTTGCATGGAAAATAACTAACGATTACATCTTTAAGTTAATAGAAAGTTCCATCGGAAATGACACATATTGAACAATTATTTGAGTATTGACTTGAGTTAGTTTTGTAGCCTGAATCATTTGAAAAACAATTCGTAATACATGGAATTATTCTAATGTTATTTAAAATATAAGAATTTCATATAAAACATAGTATCATATTACATACATAATACATATTACGTGAGTACATAACAATCCTCCCTCTTTAAGAAAAGCAAATCGTCTCTGATTTGTATAGATACATGCAATGTGCTACATCCTGTCTCGCAGGCGTGCACTTCGTCTTCGAGGACTTGAAGGTGATGCAGGAGGGAGATGTAGAAGGTATAGAATCTTGTAAATCAGGTGATAAGGGAATATCAGGTAAATTACGATGTTGAATGTGTTCTAATTCTATATTAGGATTAGCTTCAGTGGTATTGGTTAACATTAATCGAGTAGGGATAGGAGTTCGTTGTCCTCTACGTACAAAGTTGTATACACATTTGATAATGAGATATAAGCTTATACAAATGCTTATTATAATAATAAAATTCATTAGTATATCATGAGTTTGTAGTTTATACATTACATTTGATTTATGTTCTATTTGATCTGCTAAGTTTGCAATTTGATCTAATTTATAGCTTGTAACTTTTAATTCATCTAAGTTAGCTACTGGGATATGTATAGGATGTAAGTCAATGGAAGGAATTTTCAGTTTGTTATTATAATTATCCATTTCTGTTAAATCAAGATCTGGTATAAAAGAATTGATTGAACTACTTGATTCTGAGCTTGGTAATAAAGTTATAGATTTAGTATAAGCTTTACAATGTGATTTGAGAGTTAAAAATCCAGTTCCACTTATTTGAATATCATATAGTCCATCTTTGTTACAATCTATTGTAATGTGACTTACATGACTGATAACATATAGCCATTGATTAATATTACTACATTTATGCCAAATTTCAGCTTCTATAAAATTAGTAATTCTAACATCACATGTTTTTGGTACTGTTTGAGGACTTAAAAATAATTCACTTTCACAATGTCTTTGAGCATATGTGTTGAATGAGGGTGTTATTCGTGAACATATATAGGTGTTATTTAAAATTCTTTTACATTTATCAATTGATTTTATAGGAGAATAAGTTAATTTATTGCTGCTGATAGCCAAATATTCTGTGCTGGGTTTAATGAACATTTAGGTATTAGTATTACTTACAATTGGTAAAGGTATTACATGATATAAAGATAATACTCCAATATCTGTTACTGGAACATAAATAACAAATATTAATGTCGAGTCCATATAATAAACAGTTAATGATAATAAATCTATAAATTCATAAGCATATTGTTTATAGAGTGATAATGGATATGATGTACCTCTAGGTAAATAAGGTTTTGAGTGAAGTAATTCATACATTCATTTTTGAGGTGTCAATATAAAAGGGAGAAGTATTTGTTGTTTTGCAAATAATATAGATTGTATAAAATTTGAATATTCTCTATTTATTTCAGTAAATATTAGTAAGAGTAAAGTGATCTTTTTGTTGTAAATATTGTGTTTGTAGTGTGACATTTGTTGTTTTCATTAGTGTTTGTATTATTTTTATGTTGTCATTCAATGTTTTTTCTGTTTGATGTAAACTTGTAAAGGTATTATTGAAATTTGAAATAGTTGATTGCACTACGTGAGATTGTGCTTTTAATAGTTCGCTGATATCATGTTCATCTGTTTGTAGTTTGTTTAATGCGTCGTTATAATATTCTGCATCATCTGAATCTAATGTTCCTATCATGACCTTAAATATTTTTCCTATTGCGTTGAATAATCCTCGTTTTTGTCTATAACTAGTCGTATGTCCTACTAAATTTTTGAAAGTAGCATCTTGTTCTATTATGGTTGATTGTAATTGTATTAAAATATTAGATGATGTAGTACAAGTTGTTTGTTGGTGCAATAATGGTTCGTGACAAAGTTGTCCTGTTTGTTGAAGAATATATTCAAAATTATGAAGTTTATTTTCTAATGATGTTACATTGAGATAAGTTATTAATTTCCAAGTGTGTGAGTAAACTTTTATTTTACCTATGTTTTCATAGTATATACCTGATGATTTGTCCAAAGGAGTAATGGTATAACATTGCAATCAGTATCACTATCTGCTTTTACGAAGCAGTGTATCCTGGAACATATGCAAGTTTAATTCTATTTTTGTGTACTTTTAAATATCGTCTTTTATATTTTAATGTTACATTGACAGGTGAATCAATTGCAATTATTTCATAAGGTCCTGAATATTGAGAACTTAACTTCTTGGAAGTAGATGGTTGTGAGAATTCATTTTTTAAATAAACGTAATCGCCAATTTTGTAATCTATAGTGTGTGTATTTTTATCTTAATATTGTTTACTACTATGTTTTGCTTTCTTAATATTTTCTATTGCTATCTGATATGCACTATTTAATTTTCTTTTTAAATCAGATATGTAGCGTCATATGTGTAACGAAATTCTGGAGGTTGTGTTATCGATGTTGGTAGTCTTGGTGAAAATCCAAAAACAAGTTCATGTGGTGTATGCTTGGTTGATGAGTGTGGTGTTGTATTATATGCAAAAATTGCCATAGGAATCCATTGGTCCCAATCTGTCTGTTTGTTGTTGATATAATGTCTTAAATATTCTATAAATGTTCGATGAGTACGTTCTAGAGCGCCATTTGATTCAGGATGATAAGCTGTTGTTTGTATATGTTTTAGTTTAAATAATTTTGCAATTGATTTGAAGAGATTAGATGTGAAGTTTGTTCCTTGATCGGTTAAGATATTCTGTGGTAATCCAAATTTACATATAAAATTATTCACTAGTGTTTTGGCTACAGTTTCTGCTTCTTGGTTTGGCATTGGGAAAGCTTGTGAAAATTTAGTAAGGTTATCTTGAATAGTAAGTAAATATTTATTGCCTGATTCAGTGAGTGTAAGAGGTCCGACGATGTCTAATGCAATTTTTTGAAAACTTTGTTCTGCCGTATCAGTTATTATCATTGTTTGTTTTTTCTTTTGTATCAATTTGTTTTGTTGACACGATGGACATGTCTGTACAAAGTTGCGCACGTCTTGTTTCATATTAGGCCAATAATAATATTGCTTAAGTTTTTTATAGGTTTTGTGTAATCCGAAATGACCACTATGAGGCGAAGAATGAAATTCTTTTAATAACTTTAAAATATCTTCTGATTTTGGAATTACTTGATTACTATGACATATGTAAACTTTGATGTCACAATTTTGAAAAATATATCTTAACATCGCACGTATTTTAGGCCAAAATAATTTATCTTCTTGTCCAAGTTGTGATAAAGTAATAGCATTAATTCCCTTTTTAATTAAAACATTTTTTAAAGTAAGTAAGGTATAAAATAAATCAGAGTATTGTGTTTTATCGTTGATTGTTTGCTTCGTCATAAGATAACAGATAAGCTGTTTGTTGTGAACTACTCTTAGAGTTGTTACATCGTTGACTTTTGGTTGCAGTTTTCTTATTTGAGATAAGTGATTTGTACTTTGAACTATTTGATAAATCGTTGTATTTGTTGGAATTTGTAAATCTGTTGAAAGAGTTAGCACAATTGTATTGTTTTTACAATTTAAAATGTTTTCATTTGTTTCTATAATGTTGTTATTAATTATTACTTTAGATTGATAAGTTTGTAAAAAAGTATCATACTCATTTGACGATAGTGTTGTATACATGTTTTGTATTGTAGAAGTTTCAGATGTTCCGTCATCTTTAGGTATTATTCTACTTAAAGCATCGGCATTCGTATTGTGTTTTCCAGGTTTATATTTAATCTCGTAATCATATTCCTCTAATTTTAATCGAAATTTCACAAGTCGAGAGCCAGGATCCTTAACACTGAAGAGATAAGTTAGTGGTTTATGATCCGTATATATTATAAATTTTTTGCCATAAAGATAAGGTCGAAAATATTTTGTTGCCCAAGTTATTGCTAAAAGTTCCTTTTCTATTGTGGAATAATTTCCTTCAGCTGCATTCAGAGTTCGAGATGCATAAGCTACTGGTAAATCATTTGGCAATTCACCGTGAGATAATATTCCAGATATTGCGAATGATGAAGCGTCTATTGTTAAAATAAATGGTTTAATAAAATTTGGATATTGTAAATTCGGTTCAGATGTTAATTAATGTTTTAATGTTTCAAAAGCCAATTGTTGCTTTTCTGTCCAGTTAAATTGTACATTTTTTTTTGTTAATTCTGTCAACGGTTTTGCTATTAAAGCAAAATCTTTTATAAACCGTCTATAGTAATTACAAAGTCCTAAAAATGCTTGGATATCTTTTAAAGTTTCTGGAGTTGGATAATTTTTTACAACATTAACTCTTTCTGGATTAGGTTTTACACCGTGCTCTGTAATTTGATGTCCTAAAAATATTACTTCTTTTTGTAAAAATTCGCATTTGTCAGGTTGAAGTCGTAAGTTATTGTCCTTTAGTCGTTGAAATACTTGTTTAAGTTTTGCATTATGATCTAATAGATCTGTTCCGTACACTACTATGTCGTCCATATAAACAAAACATTTACTACCTTGTAGTCCTGATAGTACAGTATTCATTAATCTTTGAAATGTTGCAGGTGCATTTTTTAGTCCAAAAGGCATTCTGTTAAACTGATAATGTCCTAAGTCGGTAGAAAAAGCAGTTTTAGGAGCGTCTTCTTTTTTAATTTTTACGCTATGAAAACCTGAATAGCAGTCTAAGCAACTGAAATATTTGGCGTGTCCTAATTGATCTAAAATATCGGTAATATGTGGTAAAGGAAAAGCATTATGTATTGTTTGAGCATTTAATCTACTACAACGTACCAATCTACCATTTTGTTTTCCTGATGCGTCCTTCTTTTTAGGAACTACCCATATTGGTGCTGACCAAGGAGAGGATGAATCGGAAATAATATTTTGTTCAAGCATATCATTTACTTGCTTATGAACTTCTGGTTTATGAACTTCTGGGTATCGATATGTCTTTGTTGCTATAGGAACGTCTGTTGTCGTTTTAATTTCGTGTTCAATTACATTTGTTTCTGGTAACTTGTCTCCATCTAAATGAAAAATTGAATTGTATTCTGTACAAAGTTGTAAAAATGATTGTTTTTCTTCTGAATTTAAATGATTCAATCGTAAGAGCTTTTTAAGTTCCTTCATACGATCATGTATAGTGTTTGTTCCGTTAGGCGATATAGTACAGCATGTTTGGTTACATGAGATATCTGTCTTACGTTGTGAAGGGAGAGGTTCTAAGGTCACTTTAACTTTTGGTAAATAATATATGTCATCTGAAGTATTGAGAACTGTAGTTAAGGCTTTGGAATTATCATCTACTTTGACTATTGATGAAGCTAAATGTATTCCTTTGTGAAGCATTGTTTTAGAAATCAATCCTTGCTTAATTTCTGGATTATTTATAACTACGTCAATAACAGTCTCTGTTCTAGGCATTAAACATGGTAAACATTCTGCTTTTGTTTGAAGTGGTTCTAAAGGTATTATATGTTCTTTATTTATTATGAGTGTTTGAGTTGTATAATCCAATTGACAGTCATATGTTCATAAAAAGTCATTTCCTATTACTCCATCTGTAGAGAGTGAAATTGAATTGTCATCAAAGATTCTAAATGTTTGATTCATTGTTTCATTATTTATTAAAATGTTCAAATCACAAGTTCCTATTGCTTGTATTGGATCACGAGCTATACCATATACCATTAATGTATTATTGAAATCTATGAGGTCTTGATAACGAAGTTTTGATTTCTTTATTGTTGTTATGTCGCTACCGGTGTCTACAAGAAATGAAAAATATTTTATAACATCTATTTGTTTAACTGGTAAGATGATAGTATAACAATTGTTGAATGCATTTCTAACCTCATTACATTGTGGAAGATACACACTGTTAAAAATTTGTTTTGAGTCTTGAGAATAATTATTTTTATAATTTCTATATCTGTCGATTTTATCTTGTGTTTCCTGAGTCCGACAGTAACTAGGAAAACTTCCACGTTTTTTGACTCATTATGTTTGTTAAAGAAAGAAGATGTTGTTTATAAATGTTTCGGAGGTTGTTGAAATCGTGTTGAATCATTCTTTTAACATTGTTGTTGTTCGTTGAATATTCGTTTACGACATTCTTCTATAGTATGTCCCAAATGTTTACAATATTTGCAGTGTTTTGGCATTGAACTGTTTGTAGAAGGTGTAACCATATGCGTTCTGTGTCTTGCAAAAGCATTTTGTGTTTCAAAATATTTATTTGGCTTTACTTGATCAGAAAATGGGTGAGAAGTATTTGAATAGTGCCAATGTGTTTAGAAGGTTTATAATTGTCTCGATTATGATTAACTTGTCGGGAAAAATGAGAATCAATATCCCGTCTAGCTTTTTGTTCGCGTTCTTCTGCTTGTGCTAAACTGATAGCATCTTCAAGAGATTGTGGTTTCTGAGCCTTTACAATAGCATCTTCAAGAGATTGTGGTTTCTGAACCTTTACAATTATATTTAAACCTTTACTTAAACCAGTAAGAAAAATGTTAAATGCTTGCGTTCGTAATAATTTCACATTAGCTTGCCGTTTAATTGACGTCAGAGAAGTATCGAGGCTGTTAGTTAATCTAACCAAACAGTTTTCTATCTTGTGAGCATAAGATGAAACAGGTTCATTATGTAATTGTTTACATAAACTTAACTGTAGTTGTCATTGTGCATGAGATCTCTTATCAGAATAAATTTCAACTAAGTGTAGTCGTAAATCTTCCCATGAGTCAAATTCCCTATTACGAATATGTGTTCTAGCATGTCCTGAAATTTTACTTTTAATAAAAGTAAGTAAAATATTTTGTTGTTGTCTTGTGCCAATGAATGTGCAAGGTCACAGTTGTCAAGAAAATCATAAAACGTTAATCGATTACCATCGAATTTCGGTATCATATTAATTAAGTTATATAATTTAATTGTATCTGGTACGAGTGATGATGTATTGGAGTTGTCATTTTTAAAATGTTAATATGTTTTGAATTACTGACAAAATTGTTAATTAATTACGTGTTAAACTGATCCCTAATTATGTCACTATAATTTCAAATTTTATTATAGTTACGTCTTGCTTTTTAAAAGAACCAAGTAATCTAACAAAATAGACAAACTTTAAATCACTATTCAGTCCTACTGAAATAAGGTTAAATGAAATAGTAGTACATTAATTACTTACTAATTTCCTAAACTGAAATAGCTACACATGAATCAAAAAAAAGAAACAATTTATTTCTTTTGTTTTTTAAACAAAAAATAGATTTAACAAATCAAAAATAATTTGTATCACTATACTTATTTCTACGGCCAGTTGACTTACAGCAAAAGAACCCAAAGCGTGTTCTGGCTTGGTCGTAGGAGTCTTGCCTGCAGTTCGTCTCTTCGGTACCTTGTCTGCGAATCCTTTCTTCGAATCCCTCTTCTATGATCCTTGTCTATGAAGTTTTTCTTCGAATCCCGCTTCTGGGATCCCACCGCTGCCGCCAATTAAACGTGTTGTGTCCCTGTGTTTGCAAGGGGTGCGGCCAATGAAACACGCACTTGAGTACAACAAGAATTTATTTGATAAACAAATACAAGATGTTGCAATAAGTAAACTGAATAATTCGCGTCGTACGAGAAATAGTAGGCAAATATAAAATAGTAGTTCGTACGAGAAATAGTAGTTGTATATAAAATAGTAATTCGTACGAGAAATAGTAGTTATAAAAAATAGTAATTCGTACCAGAAATAGTAGTTATAAAAAATATTAATTCGTACGAGAAATAGTAGGTGTATATAAAATAGTAATTCGTACGAGAAATAGTAGTTAGAATTGAATAAAAACTTAGCCAAGACTTTAACAAGAACTGGCGTGATTTACTAGACTAGAACTGGAGGAAGAGTAGATAAGAACCGGACGAAAACTTGACAAGAACTGACTTTCCGCTCGCGTTAGGTGTATATATAACTTATTCAGTTTACTTGTACATTGGTCACTGATAACATCAATGTTCTAGAATAAGGCTACGTGTTACATGGAAAATAACTAACGATTACATATTTAAGTTAATAGAAAGTTCCATCGGAAATAACACATATTGAACAATTATTTGAGTATTGACTTGAGTTACTTTTGTAGCCTGAATCGTTTGAAAAACAATTCGTAATACATGGAACTATTCTAATGTCATTTAATATATAATAAAATATAAGAATTTCATATAAAACATAGTATCATATTACATACATAATACATATTACGTGAGTACATAACATAGGAAATATGTGATTATTATTAATACAATGACTAGCAAAATTTGATTTATAAATTTTTGGCTTTTTATATGCATTAAAATGTTCTTTATATCTATCTTTAAGTTTTTCCTTAGTTTGTCCTATATAAACTTTATTACAATAATCACATTCTAATTTATATACCCCGTTTTATTTATGCATATTGACAATATTATTATTACTCATTATATTTATTAATTCATTATTAGTATTATATGCGAATTTTATGTTGCTACCTTTAAACAATTTTGTGATATTTTGTTATATTACATATTTTGTGATATTTGATACAATATTACTATATTATAATTTAATATATTTAATTTATTAATATTATTTATTTAATATTTAATATATTATTATTATTTCATATTATTATAATAATTTATATATATATATATATATATATATATATATATATATATATATTTTGACATGATATCAGTTAATAATTGTAATGCTGCCTTAACAAAGGACTTAAATTTATTTGAAAAACGGAAAATTCAGTTAATGAACACAAATTGTAATATATATTTTAATAAACAATGTATTATAAACAATATTATTCTAAAATATGCAAAAATTACAATAAAAAACAAACGTGATACTGCCAAAAAAACTTGTAAACAAGCAAAGAAATTATGGGTTAAAAATGAAATAAGAAATTTATATAAAAAACAAAACATTTTAACTACTGAAATGTATAAATTACATTTAAAATTAGTTTCTACAATGAATAGTATAAAATGGGAAGAAAAATACAATAAAATTAACTTCATGATAAATAAAATTAGAAATATAAAAATAAATAATATATCCAAAAAACTAAATAATTTAAAACTTGAAAAACAAATGAAAATAATACCTGAAGTTAAATATCCTAGCTTTCACCCTAATGTTGTTAATTTATCTAATGCTAAATTTAATAATTGCGAAATAAAACTACTTGAAAATACTAAAATTAATATAAACAGAAACATAAATAAAGATGTTGATAATATAATAATAGATACAGAAATATCCATTAGTAAATTAAATGAAAATATACAAGATAGTAGCAGAATCGAAGCAGCTCATGAAATGAACAAACTAATTAAAACTAATAAAATTAATAAAACCCATAGACAAACATATTTAGGATTTAAAGATTTAAAAGATAAACTACAAAATAACAATCTAATTACAGTAAAGGCTGATAAAAGTAATGCTATTATAATTATTGATAAGGACGAACACATAAGTAAAACAGAAAAATATATAAATGAAAATCAATTTAGTGAAATATATAAGGATCCTACAAAGAAATACCAAAATGAAATAAAAAATTTAATAAAATATTCTTATAAATTATTTAATAAAAATAATATTAATAATTATATGAACGATAATCCGAAAATTCCAATAATGAATGGACTTATTAAATTACACAAAATTGAGAAACCAATTAGACCATTAGTAAATTTTATAAATGCCCCTTCTTATAAAATATTTATGACGCTATAGAAATACATAAATATAATACTAATAATGAGTTGATAAATGAACAAATACAAGTAAAATCTAAATTTGATAAGATATTCAGTGTTTGTAATGTTAGGGCAGCAAAATAAAAAAAAAATTTAACAACATTGTAATTGATTTGGCATAGCTATTTATTTGATCTAATTTGCACATATGTTAATTTTAATTGTTTAATATGTTCATTGCACTACATGTGTAACTGTGCTCTCTCTACCTTTCTCTGAAATTGTTTTTATTGCACTTGTCACACGACAACAACACAACAATTGTTTAATATTCCTGATGATGTTGGTACTGTTAGCCAACGAAAAGCTTTGAATTGTAAATTCAATTATAATTCTTGTATTTGTATTTTGACTTAGTTCTTTATTAATACAAAAGAATACATATAGCGATATATACATATATATATATATATATATATATATATATATATATATATATATATATATATATATATATATATATATATATATATATATACTTGTGAGGGGTTTGGAAGTATGGAAACGTGGCTTGGACAGTGTGAGAAGTTCGGCAAACTGAAATATTTTATAGCCGGACCAAATAATGTGCAATAGTTATTTAATCGCTATAAACAATTGAGTACATCCTAGTACTAGCCACAACATATTTCCTAAGAAATCTGAAAAATTTAGTTAAACTACTACGTTTTTTAAAATGTAGAGGGGATATATATATATTAAATATGGTGATATGTTTTCTTGTAATATATTTAATAAATTAAACATATTTCAAAAACAAGAATACTTTTATTGCATATATTATTCTGAATAATATATGCAATAAAAGTATTCTTGTTTTTGAAATATTTTTAATTTATTAAATATATATATACGTATATATATATATATATATATATATATATATATATATATATATATATATATATACACTCGTAAAGGGGTTTGGAAAGAATAAAAAACGTTTCGTTAGTATTAAGTAAGGATAATTAATCCCTCGTGGTCTGGAAAGGAGATGTTTGCTTCTCATATAAAACTTTACATTTTTCAAGTCGGTCTATTTTCCATCCGATCAAATAACAACAGTTACTAAATCACTTAAAATAAAGCTTACTAGAAAACTAATTTTATGTATAACTCAAGCGTAATACATATTATATTATATATTTCGTCGTAAGGATCAAATAGGCCTAACATATTTTTTGTATCAAACACACTGCTTTTTAATTTTATCTGAGTGTTTTTAAAAGGTTACATCCATTTTGTTTTCACATTTCGTAGCATTAATATAACGCTATTTGATGAGCGAGATAGTTATTTAATAAAAGTGATTGCAAAATTAATGTAATTTGTTGACCTTACACTACAATAAATATTGAGATTTTACTTCTTAAACTACAGGTGGCAGCACTGGTATACAATTCATATTACTAATAACCGCAGGAAGACGAACAGGCTCAAGCACATACAACATCCACGCTCGTTTAATTTCTTCACTGGATAGATACACCCCACCCACGACACACACAAACGGCCGGTGTTCTGACTGACCGCCTAGTTCCAACCATAATGCAATAAATAAATAAATAAATAAATAAATATATATATATATTTGTAGCCTTGCAACACTGTTTTCTTGCTCACTTTCACTATATGTACTTAAACAAGAATCTTACTTGGTATTTATGAACGAATTCCCCGGATAATCCGCTATGAACAAAGAATACGCAAAACGATCGATAATCGATTATTATACCATAAGTAACCATAAGTTACACAAATAATAACCCCGGTTAGTGCAATTCACAAATAATCTTCAGAGGACAAAATAAATACAGAAAATAATTAAAATGTCGATGTATTTGACGGATTATAACATGTAGGCTACATTTATATGTCTAACTATTTACAATACATACATAAATATATGTTAAAAGTAAGTATGTATGTTCATATGTAATTTCCTTTACACATAATACTTTCACTTTTTAAGAAAAAAATCTGTCACTTTCGTCTGTTTTTTTGTGAGCATTGATTTAGCTTTAATGTGCGTTCTAAGTTTCTTGTGAACCATTTTGTCGCTACTTGTGTCCCGTGTGTCACAAAGCCATAAAGATCGATAATGTATATGACAGACATGGATAATGCATATGTCACGTCGTAGACTATTTATAGCCGAGATTAGCTGACATTTGTTTACAATCTTATGATACACATTAGGTTTTCGGGCGTCCATACGTTTCGTCATTGTCTCTTATATACAGTAGTCTGCTCGCCACTTTTATTTCGCTGGCCCGCGTCGGGATGCTTCCCTTTCAATGTAAAAATTAGTACGTATATATTTACATATCTATTCCCTTCATCTTAACTTCTATTAAGCCTTATATGTATTTACGTCGTAATTCACCGTTTGGAAATTTAAACACATGATTCTGATTGGAATAAAAATTGGATATTTGTAAAACAATGGCAGACCCCGGATAATCCGCAAACCGGTTAATCCGCCCACGGATATTTGGGAGTTTACTGTATATATATATATATATATATATATATATATATATATATATATATATATATATATATATAAATATATACTAAGAGATTCTGTTTCACAGTTATGTTCCAGGGCCGCAGCTTAGCCCCAACGGAAGTACTAATTTGATTTCATGCCTTTCAGTTTCGAGTAGGCATCAGAAGAAGAGGTGCATGTCATTTTTGCCATAGACTCACTAACAAGGTATTTGTAAGGTAATACCAATCCTTTTCCTATTCGTTAGCATAAAGTGATCCAAGCCCCGAGGTTCCTGCATGTTCTGTAGCTGAATATTTCCTGGCAGGGTTTCTATGTTGCCAGATTTTTTCAACCCGTTCTTAGCGTGACACTTACAGTACTGTTTCATTTCATTATCTCCTGATTCTCCATGAAAAGAGCTTATGAGCTTGGTACATGGGCAATCAATCCCGTTTCCTTCACTTGCGGTAGAGATACTAACCGCATGCGCATGTGAGACGGAGGCAGCTCGCTAAAGGTTGGCTGCCAAGAGGGCTGGGCGAGTTTTTGGGGCCCAGACCTGGGTAGAAAAACCAAATTATCGAAGATCCCATAAAATTCTCTTTTTAAAAAGTTTATATCGGTTGATTATAATTAAATATATTGATTTATAGAGGTCAAATCATGTACAAGTATTTTTGTTTTTCTTGTTGCGTATTTATTTATAAATGTACACATATTTCAATAAATGTTCTCTTTATAAATATGTACATTCTTGATTATAAAAAAGTATTCATATCTAAATATTCTTGTGAATGAAATATTTGTACATCATTATAAAATTGAATATGCCAATTCAGTGATAAAATAATACAGTATAAAGTAAAATCCAATTATACTCAAGACAACTCTTTCCCCCCATAAAACTATGCCACTTGTTGTAAATTGTTCTATCAATCCCCAGGCAATAATTATATGCTTATGTAGCAGATGTAACTCCTTTCCTAAATATAAGAAAATACATGTAAATGCAAATTTATGTACATGTAAACGTATATATGTATGAGTGTTAAATGTATGATTTTGTAAATGACGTATTAAGTTTTGCAACAAACGAATCGGGTTATATTACATAAACGAAAGATAAATAAGTCCTACATTTGTTAGTATAGTAAATTCCTGTTGAACTTTTCAAATAACTTAAACACCTCCTAAATTCTTCGAAATCTCACGTAGGCATTTTCTACATCTTACTATGTAACACAACTGAACAACATACAATACGTTATAGCCTATACGGTAGTTAGGATAATTTCCTGTGAAGATGATTGTTTTGCAATCGAAATGTGCATTAGGGATATACCATACGGACCGAAAAAAGCGACCAAATATCGGCGTCAAAAACGGCCGAATTTTATGTAACTGTACAAGCGGAATTTCTAAGAGCGGAATGAACGCCGACTATCCGCGTGTCATGATATACGGGAGTTTTACCGACGGAAAAAATAATAAAAAAGTACCGACAATCCAGTATCAAGATGGAGGTGGAAACGGTAGTTTGTGTCCGTAGGTATTTCATGAGTTTATCAGTGACAGACATTGGTCAACCCATCCACTGTTGGAGAACAGGTTAACAACTGGGCAGTTTCACATTATGTTTAATCAGAGGAAGTATCCAGACTACCGGATGTCGATGTCTTCTTTGAGGAACTGCTCTTTCTGATTTCCAATAGTTTAAAGGTACAGGTTTGAACATGAAGAGACATGCTGAGAGGCTCGTCATAACCCTTAAGTAAGTTTAGCTACAATGAAATTATTTGTTTTCAGTAGTATAAATGGCATTCAGCCATTATTCGGTCCTTATAGTCTGCCACGCCGACTTTCCGCCGCCGAACCCTGGCCGATTTAACGCGTTGTTTTCTGTTAATTCCGCTTCTCCGGTTTTGGACACGAAATTGTCGGCTCATATAGTACGCGCCAATCCTAAAATGTGTTCCAATAAGACCGAAAAAAAACTCAGCCGATATTCGGTGGCGTTTTCCGGTCCGACTAGTATAGCCTTAAGGGTTTAAATAAAAGATTTTTGGAGGTTAAGAGGTTTCATTTATTTCAAATAGATAAACCCTATACAAATTCGCGCGATTAGAAAACCCGACTCGTGTTAGTTTACAGTTGGACTTTGAACAAGTTTTGTGTAAGTTTAATTTGGTTCTCCAAGTAACTTAGTTGTATTTAAAATCTTTTATCGTATCGTAATGGAATCGTGTTCGTTACACGCAAATTCTATCTCTAATTTCTCTATACAGTATATGAATCTAATCGTTGGAGGTCCATATGGTTCCAATATCATAAATCTATAAGATTCTTCTATTAATTATTATTTATCATTTTACGTATTACGAGACTACAAATACTATAAGCTTAGTCAATTATTATCTACAATTTAATTATATTTTTGTTTATAATGGCAGTACTGTTGTTTTGGGTTGATGATAAATGCTTTGTTTATTTGTTGTTATGTCTATGGATGTTTCAACCTGCTATGTTAGTTTCGTTATCGCTGCCGTGCTGTTAATCATGGCTGCTCCACTTTCTTTTGGCAACAAAGAATAGCAATGTTCAGTGATCCTTATTTTGTGGTCGAAAGGTGTATCAGGGGCCGACATTCCACGAAGACTTTTGCTACAGTATGGGAAGTGTTTTACCATAACAAAATGTCTACGAATGGATTGAAGAATTCAAAAATGGTCGCACAAGTGTTACGTACAATGAAGGAGCCGGACGACTGTTTACCACCACAAATGGTTCTCTTAGACAGATGAGTAACTATTGACGAAATGGCAGATCTTCTGCAAATTAGACACGGTTCTGCCTACGAAATCATACACCCCAGGCTTGGGTTCCATAATGTTTGTGCAAGATGGGTCCCAAATTCAACTCACACAATTGTATAAACAAACACGCTTGGACATCTGCGAACATCTTTTGGATTGCTATGGTAATGAACAGGACTTCTTAGACAGGACAATTACGAGACGAAGAGTAAACTGCAAAGTATGGAATGGAAACATGCAAATTTGCCGAGCAAGAAGCATTTCAAGACCCAACCTCCCACAGGAAAACTGATGCTTACGGTTTTTTGGGACTCACAAGGTCCAGTCCTGGAACATTACTTTTGAGGGAAGGGGCACAACAATAAGCAGTTTTGGTTACATTGTGATGCATACTGTCAAGCTAAAGCCTACAATTCGAAGCAAACGCCGAGGACTGCTGTCAAAAGGTGTTGTGTTGTTGCAAAATGCCCATCCGCATGATGGGGAAACGCTCCAAAAGCTCAATTTTGAAGTACTGGCTCATCATACATTTAGTCTTGATCTTGCCCCTTCTGACTGTGATTTGTTTGATCCACTCAAAGAGTCATTAAGGCGCCGTCGATTTACATAGAATTATAGAAAGAAGTGCACCCCTGACTCGCAGCTCAACCATAAACCTTCTTTTAAAAGTGCATCAGAAAGCTCTTAAAACAAAGGACCAAGTACTATGTAAGTGCTGCTATAGGCAAGTGTAACTTACCAATATATGTTCAAGTATTTTAAAGTAAAACTAGTAGTTCAAGCAAGGATCGAATATAATCATTTGCATTTTATTCTTATGACAAAATCCTACAAAAGGGTTTTATTTTTGTTTTTGCTCCCCTCCCCCCTTTAAATCACACCGACCCCTTTTGTGTACAAACACCTAATACACTTTTGAAATTTATCTCTTGATAGAGTTTTCGTAATGACCGTAAGTATTTCACAGCTCTTCACGGGTCTTATATGAAAATAGCATGAAAAATTTATAATGGAGGAATATGTCCTATCGCCACACCTTTAGGTGGAAACCAAACTTAACATAAGTGATCCATTGATATGACAAGGATTAGAGCTTTCCAGATTTTACCTACCCAGACGCTGTTGAAAATGAATTGGGAGCATAGGTTTCACTATAATCTTCCACAAACCCTTTGGCGACAAGACGACCTTTGTTTTCATTTTAGTTTTTGATTTCCGTTTCATAAAATTAAAAAGAGCTTGTTTTCATGTTTAGGTTAATAACAGTCACAAAACTGTTAAACAGTTGCAGAGATGCTGTTTTCCTTTCTTATATTTTCATGTTATTAAAAATCATTACAACAATATTAGCTTTCAGTTGAACTTTATAAACCACAATTATATTCTGTTTTCGGTTGCACTTTGAAAAATAGTAACAAAAATTTGGATTTGGAGGATTTGGAGGTTATAAGAGGCCACAAAGAGGGTTTATTTTAATTTTATAAAAAGCAATTAAAAAATATTTTGTTTTGATTTCCAAGTTACGAAAACATTAAAAATAGATTTGTTTTGTTATACAGGTTGTAAGAACTAGTTTTTCAGGTTAAGAAACTATTAAAGATTTGGTTTTGTTACAAAACAGAAAAAGTTAAAATGTTAGATTTTCAACAATAATAGATTCTCATTTGAAATTAACGAATCAACGTCTCGCTGGTCTAAATGTAAGTAAATTTATCAAAAACCTACTGAAACAGCCTTTTAGATCGCATCAAGGATGCCACCAGTGCTTCGTCAGTGCCTCAAGTTAACTGTTACTTTCCAACGTTAAAGATCGAGGACAGTAAATCAACGAGTTACAAAGATGTTTGGTCCGTTTTGAAGGTTACAACAATCAATTACAAAGATGCTATTTATAAATTTTTATGTCATAAAGTATGTACAATGTTTTTCTTTGTAAAAAATCATTCAGCAATAATCTTTTGATATTATAATTTGAAAAAGAGATACAAACTAGGTGGTCTTATCCCTGTTTTTAAAGCACAGCCACTACAAAATGCTATAGCGGGTCACAATAAGACCTCTCATGAGCTTAAGCTATTCAATGCCCTTTTCCCCATCCTAATGTGGCGTCAGGGCGATCCCATCCCAGTCCCTACACTATACTTGCTCAATTTGGCTCTTTTATTGTACGTTAGGCATTACTTCAATTAGCAATGCATTTATTCGGAAAACTAAGGCTAGGAATTTCTTATTATCAAATACATTATTTTTCACAAGTAAATTAACTTTGTTTATATCAATTCTTATATTAAAAATAGTAGTGCTAGGCATTGACATTTACACCCTTCCACTTTTATAACGGGACCCGTTAGCGCAGAGATCGATCTACAAAGATCTACAAGTCGTCCTCCTAACCATATCGAGTAAACTATATCGATTTATGCGTTAACTGTGCTTGTAATAGGTATAGAGTTATAAGAAAGTACAGATTCATATGTACGGAGATGTGAGAGATTTAGTATTAATTTGCAATGCACTATTCGAAAAAAGGAACTGTCTATATTCCGTCCTGTCTAAATATGAGATTTATAATTCCATTGACTTTTTAAAAGTATCCGTTACTGACCTCCGAAAGGCTCTCTTGCCTTACGAATTTAGGATCAGTTTTTGCATATTCACTCTGCCAATTTACGTAAAAGTTTGAACTTGAAAATAAGAGAGTAGCAACTCAAATGTACCCTCGCTGGATCTATGCCTCAACCAATATAATACGAGGGTTATTTATAAAATAAGGCTCTTATAATGTTTAAACATAGACAGCTTTATTTTTGTTCTTAATGTAATACATCATTTTAAAGCTTAAAACTTACGCTATTATTCCACATAATCACAGTTTCTGTTAAAAACACTTTTGAAAACGATGCTCCAACTTTTCTATCCCCATGTTATAGAATTCTGCCACCAAACCTTTGAGAAATCGAGTAACTTCTTCCTTGACTTCATATTCGGTACCGAAGCGTAAGCCACCCAAGTGTTTTTTTTTAATTTTGGGAATAAATGATAATCATTTGGAGCTAGGTCAGGACTGTAGGGCGGGGTTCACAACAGTCCATCCCAAATCTGTCAGCAGTTCTTGAGTTTCATGTGAGACATGAGGTCGAGCGTTGTCATGGATAAGCCTCACATCACTGGACAATCTTTCTCTCCGGCGGTTATGGATCGCAAGTCTCAGTTTTCTTATCGTGTCGCAATATCTATCGGAGTTAATTGTTGTTCCATGAGGCAAAATGTCGATTAAAAGCAGACCCTTCCTGTCCCAAAAGACAGCTGCCATGACTTTCCCTGCTGGCCACACTCGACACGTTGCTGTTTGTGGTTTCTTGTAAACATTCGCGGTACCCTCTGCGCTCACAATTTGTAATAGCCTAATTTTTTGGTAAAATGTTATGAATTGTGCTGTTGGAAGTCTCAGGAATACGCAAAGCAAGTTCATTAATGGTGATCCTCCGATATTTAGGCAATATTCTTTCAAATTTATCAACAATTCCGTCTGAAACTGAAGGCCTTCCGCTCAGGTCTTCATCATGAATTTTTGTGTGGCCTTCACTGAATTTTCTACACCATTTAGGAACATATTGAACAGATATAAAGTTTTCCCCATAATCTTTAATTAACTGACGATAAATGTCAATAGGTGAAATCCGTTTTGCACTTACAAAAACGTATCACAGCACGAATTTCGCAACTGGCGGTAACAGCAATGAGGAGCTCCAACTTCGAAGGCTACTAGCCTGGCACAGAGCAATGTAGCGAGGCGGGAGTGGTGGGGATAGAGAGAGGGGGAGTTGAAAAGTAAGACAGTGTCACCACATTTATCCTAGCACATCGCATTCTTTCTTAGCAGCATAGGGAACCTTACTTTATGAATTGCCCTAGTACAATGAACAGACGTAGAGAGTAAACGCTTCTTTAGCGCGAAAAATGAGAATAAATAAATATCCGAGATATAGTTCTTCCACATTTCTCACTAAGGGTAAATATTCATGCTTTTAAATACTGTCTATTACATTCCTAAACTCCAAAATGTAAACTCGGCCACAAACACTTGTCATGGAGTCTTCCTTTTAATAATAAGACTCACCGTTCAGTAAAAGCGAGAATTCATTGATATTCCCTCCTTTGTAGAATTCCAAAACTTACAAGATAAGTAAACTGTCTCGCTGATTTAGTTTTTCATAAAATCCAGCGACATTTGGTAGCGGAAGATTAAACTAAGTTAAGTGCAATAATGCAATTGGCAAATGTTAAATATCGCTTTTTAATACTAACACACTGTACTCCGCACTGTACTCATTGATAAATCCTATTGGAGGAGAATTTTTCTTGTAAAAATTAGCAAAGGAGAAGCAAAACCCTATCCTGTCCTGCTTGTACTATGATATAACCGTCTTTAGTGGTGAATATCATCCCCTAATAATATGGCCTACCTCGCGTATATTAGCTTTACCTTTACGCCATGCAAATATCTTTATGGCTAGAAAATTATCGCTTAAAAATATTTAGTGCGTGAGGGCAGTGTACTTGAAATGAAAAAAACCAGAGTTTTTGTAATATAATTTTGTTTTAATCCCAAATATTCACGACAAACAACTCAGACTTTATAAAACAAATACTGAAATTATAAACGACACAAATAAAATTCAAATATTGACCTGCACAATTTCTTAGTAGGACTAGCACAAACGGGTGTTAACTGTATGCAATTTAAAACTTATAATTATTCATAAACCTAATCTGCAATAGGAGATATTCAAGCAATAAATAATTTAAAAAAGTTACATTAAAACATCATGAACAATTTAATGGCAAAGCCATCATGGTCAAAGGGTATAACAGCAGAGGAAGTTCAAAGTAACAGGTAAAAAATAAATTTGTTTTTTTACTTAAATGTGGTTGTAACCATTTATGATAATGATTTATACATAGAAATGTACATATGATTTAAAAATATAATCTTGATATTACTATATTGTGGTAATTGTTATTGTTATATTAGTTGTAATATAACCACTAAGCTCAATAAATTGCATTAGCCTAATTTAACGCCATTTTAATATTTTATATAATAAATTTCAATTCTTAGATTAAGTGTGTCAATATTTAAAAAACTAGAACGTCGATTTACGCCTTCATTTTTACATACCGCAACATATCTAACATAACAGTACCTGTTTAGTGCTGCTACCTGGTAGTGAAATGACTTACTACAAGTCAGTATTTAAATAATAAAGGGAGAACCTGAGAACGATTTTAATACACAACTTAACATATTTGATTAAATTTATTTAAATTAAGTAAATATTGATAAATACTAACCCTAATAAACTACGTACAAATTTGTTTTAGATTTTTACATAATTTGGTAATGTTCTTATTTGTATGTAATTAAATTTTATTTGCAAACGCATAAGTGTAATTTATGAAAAATAAACTCTTTCCATTCAAATCCAGCGAATACAACAGGTCGAAAAATTATATTTAAAAAATATTTTAATAGATTTTTTTTATTAATTCATCTTGGAAACGTTTTTGTATTGTAGGAAGACATTTTTGTTTAAGCGAACAGTATGAGGAATCCATGGATGGACGGCTGATTACACCTCCAAAATATTAAAGTAACAAATAAGAGATTTCGACAATCGGTACAGCTTAGTATCACTGAAACTTTGTTACTACAATCTTTGGGTTGTAATGAAATTTCAGGAGTGCGTTAAACTTATATAATCTTGTACCAGTAATGTATAATTAACAAACATATTTATTAAATGAACTTATTTAAGCCTCTAAATTCAGATCGAAAACTAAACATGTTTTACATAAGTCAAAACATCATTAAAAGAAGACAGACATTTCTGTTACACAATTACATTAGAATTAATAATTAATTGCTGAAGGAAAAGAACCTCTATATGAGTACGAGAAGTTGTAAACTAGTATAAAGATATAAACATTTGGAAACAAACTTCAACATTTAGCTATATATGTTCATGATATACTTTGCCTTACATCATAGTAACTCACAGTAAACTCGACAATTCGGTATGTTTGTTGTTTCGCCCCTGCTAGTTAAAAGATACATTCCACAATACAGCATATATAAAATTTAAATATATATATATATATATATATATATATATATATATATATATATATATATATATATATATATATAGGGATATATATAACTTGGATTGATGGAAATAAGTTTGACTGAGATTAACCGTTTTATTTACTCTTTCGTACCCTTTACTTACAGGGTAAATCCGTTTAGTAAACAGGATAGGTGTTTCGTTTAATGTTTCCCATTATCCTACTTATATGTACTTGTACTATTTTGTCTCCTTTATAGTTGACTCCTAGATTAAATCTTGTAGTTTTAAACTTCGGAGTCTGAGGGCTAGGGTGGTTTTACTTAGAACAAAAGCATTTTACAACTCTCAATTAAAGCTACATTACATGTTGACAACGACAGATTTACATATATTGTACTGAAATATTAAATGTAAAAAGCATTTTCTTTTAAAAAAAATAGTAAAATTAGGAAACGTTTATTCGATTGTTTTTACTAAAATTTTAAAATTAAATACCTCAATTGTGACTCCGAGGGCCTGGAGACCATGACATTAACCAATAGTAAAAAACCTGATGGTCCAAGTATTCTGGTCTGTATGATGCCAGTAAAAGTATTTTGTTTTTTAGTGTTTTGACCGCACTTGACGAAGAGGGATGTTATTTTAAGAAGAGCTGTGTTAAGGTTTCTGACTATAATTATAGAAATGCAATTTTACATTCGGTAAAATAAATACGATATTAAAAGTTTAACAAACTTTAAACCGAAGTTTTATACTTTTTGTAAAACAATAGAGTCTTGTTTAAAGATTTTTAAAACACACTTTCACAAGGAAAAGAATATTTTGCCGTATATGAATATTCTGATAATATCGGTTGTTTTATTTTTATTTTTAAAAATATATTCAGTTATTAAATTTGTAGAGAAAAATTTAAATTTTCATGCTACTTGTTAAATTTATAAATCACAAGTTGTTAATGTATTGAACTGTATTGTTGTTTTTGCACATTATTAAAATAATTCATCTACATTCTTAACAATCACCCAGCTAACCGTACAAAAAATTTATGTTACATTTAAACGAAATGAAATAAGTTGTAACATTTACTGAAGTATTTATCTCCTGCCGTGACGATTAATCTGCCCCTGACTTTTAACGTAATCCTATTGGTGAGATTGAGTTGAAAAGAAATTGGATGAACATATAAAAAAGTCTTTTAAATGTACAGGGTGCTAGTTGGAAGATCAGAATTAATCAAGTATTTAAAGCCCTAAGTGAAAGTCCATCTAGACCTAAGTCATTCAGTTTTGGTGTTGTGCTGCTAAAAGTAATAGAGCACCGTCCAGTAGTTCAGATAGGCTGGTTTTAATGTTTTTTTTCTAACGTAAAAAACTATGGTAATGGTGTAAAGGAGTTTGAAGAAAAATGAAACCGCGTCGAGAGACTAAGAAACTAGAGAGGATGTTTTTACAGTTTTTAAATAACCTGGCAATGTGACGATTTCGCCTGATAAGGATATGAAAGGATCTCGTGCGTAGGATTAAGGTGAGGACATAAAACCTTCCATAGAGATATGTCACGTCGTGCCATCACGTGTGCAGTCACGAGGCTGAAGTAGACCTACTCTCTGTTGGGGACATAACGTGGTGTCTACCTGTTACAGTTCCTCGTAAGAAGAAGGATAAAGAAGGCTGGACGAAATTAGGCAAGAATAAGGAAGGAATAATAATTCTGAAGTACCGATAACAGGAGAATAATATGGACATGTTAGGATTAAAGAAAACATATGGTAATCTTAAGGTACTTGAAATAGGGGAAAATTATGGACATGTTAGGATTAAAGAAAACATATGGTAATCCTAAGGTACTTGAAATAGGGGAAAATTATGGAGATGTTAGGATTAAAGAAAAAGCATAACGATCTGAAAGTACCGGGAATAGGGGAAATTATGGTTAGGTTAGGGTTAGGGAAAAGGAATAATGATCCTAAGGTACCGGGAATAGGGGAAAATTATGGTTAAGAAAAATACATACATAATGATCTTAAGGTATCTGGTATAGATGAAAATTATGAAGAGGATAGGGTTAGGGGTACCTAAGGTACCAGGAATAGGGTAGAGGTTAATGGGCAGAATAGTACTAAGTAAAAAGCATAATGACTCAAGGTATCTGGAATATGGGAAATTATAGGCATGGTCACATATCTGAAGACGGCAGCTCTCAATAAGGGCGAAGAGATGTGTCGCTCCTGGTAGTTTTGATGAATTGTAATAACATAATAAAAAACCAGTTAAAAAATGGTAGTTAAATCCTGCTGTGGAAATAAATGTTTAATCCACCTAGGCCAGTGTATTAAGTGTGCAAACGTGCCATTTTGGGCGAGTCGCAGTGCCCGACCGAGAGCCTTTCTGCACTCACTCTAACCTCTGCAAACGAGCAATGTCTCTTTACCGTCTATCACTTCATCTTCCGACTGACAACCTAAACGAGGTTTTCGCATTAATTCGCGGCACGATCTGTACGTTTTCCCAATATAAATACAACGACACGCGCAGAATCCGTCTTCTGTGTATTGGCCCCTAACCGGTCGTTACGATAACATTACCCTAGGTCTCACACTTTGTCTCAAGTGGTTTTGGCACTGAAATCACACAATCAAAATGTGAAATCCTTGTCTGGTATTACCTACTAAACCTGTCGGACGCCAATAAACGCCTATTTAATGCGGTGCAAGTAGCCAATCACCGGCATAGGAACAGGTTCTTTATTCGATGGACACATTAGACACTGCATCCACAGCCTACTGTATCATTGGCTTCTTATTGGCTGTCAATGCCGTCATAGTTTTATGTTTGCGTTGGGAAGGTTTTTACTCCTATAGCCAGGTGCTGTCAAAACAACGTCACATGAAACCCCAATGATAAGGAAATAGTTCTAAACAAAGATTTAAAAAAAAGTGTTAATGTGTCAAGCAAGCAAGAACAAAACATAATTTTCGCCTCTTTATGATTCTCATTTACCCCCTTTACATTCACAATTGTCGCCTCTTTACGTAAAAATTTAAATATTGAACATGGGGTGCTGCAGTAATTTATAATGTTCACCTCTTTATGAAACAGCTAAATATTGACTACGGAGATTTGTGATTGATATTTTTCACCGCTTTGTGTAAGTATCTAAGTATTGAATATGAAGCGATGTGATTATACTTTACTTTACCTTATCAAAGGACTGTACGTGGTTCTTCAACTACACAATAAACAGATTTCATCAACAGCGAGGTCAGTGTGGGGGAGATGGACTAGGCAGAAGCAGACCACAACTTCACTCTCTTCTCGATATTTTGGGGTCGGTCCCACATTAACAAAGCTCTCCCATTTTTTGGTTGCGCTCATGATCTTACATCGTTATTTTTCTCCCATTGGGGATTATAGTATTTATCAGACTCTTGGCTCTGCTCAGAGCATGCGGAGTATCTGGTTGGACAGACTTGCCTCCTTGTTTGGCCTAAATATCGTCTCTTTCATTGCCTACTCATTACCAATGTGCATCCGGTTGAGATGAGATCTTCCCGTCTAGTGCAGCACTGGGTTGTGCTCAATCAGTCAGTTTGGGTGTTCCTGCCAAGTCCAGCAATTCCTGCCTGTGAGTCGATCAGGTACACGACTCCCCTGGGTTTAGGTTGTTAGCTAGCAGTTGTCCAGAAACTTGGCAACCGCGCATATTTATGATTATTATTACTAGTATCGCTTCCCTCTTCCAAGTATTTGTACTATGCACTCTTACTTACTTCTTTTAGGCAAGTATGAACCATCGGTGTAAATGTTTAGCCATTCATTCGCAAGATATCTAAGGTTGATGGCTTTCAAAGCGTTCAAAGTCAGCTCAATGGAGGATGCTCTTGTCTTGTTTGTTGTAAGGCTGGATTAGGTTTTGTGGGTAAGGCTGATGTAATTGTGGCATGGTACTGTAAAGGCGCCGAGCGATATATCGATAGTTGGAACTTATGAGGAATGCAGCACGTTATATATCTGTGACGTTTGAGTTTTCAGCCGTTAAAATGCATTTTTATAACTGTTCCAGGAGTAAGTGTGCACTGTTCCTATCGGTGACTGTATTGGTGCTCGATGGCAGTTTATACCTGCATGGCTGGTGTTGCCGTTGTTTCGGTAATTGTATCTAGAAGACTTGATTACCAGTGGAATTACATCACCCTGTATTCAGGTAGTGGACGGATATACTATGTCTCGTAGGGCGAAGATAGTAAGTCCTGTGAAGCTTCATATTTTATAGCGGTTAACGTTTTTTGTACCTTTTGATAAGATTAATGCGTTTCTGGTCTTTTTTTTGCTGTGTCTGTGATGCGCAGCAAGATAGTTTGGAGACGAGCTAATGCGCAGATGCTTAAATAGTAGTACTTCCTGAAGGAGTAGCCCTTGTTAGTGTAGGCTGATGCGATGGACTTGAGTAGATATTGTGAAGATCTAGGAGACTGCCTTGTCTGCACTTCCATTTGGTTCAATCTTGCCCATGCTGCGTCAACAAGGGTGTGGATTTCGCTAGCTGTATCAGGACATTGTTGGCGAAGAAGATCATTGAATAATCACGACATCAAACGTGTAACCAGGCCGTTTGCCCTGGTGTCCATGAAGTGGCATTATGTACAATTACCTATACTTAAGGTACTGCAGGTCTTCAACCGCTGAGTGATGACATGCTACAGAGTAATTACACTCGTCCGTAGTTAACAGAGCATAAATTACACGTCACAAGGTTTTAGTTACTTCTAATCACCACACTTTGCATGCCGCCGCTATTACAGCTCGAACTAGGCCTAAACGCGGCTTCTTGACATTTCTACAAATTGTCGTGTGTGTGTGGATTGACGTGACGTGATAAAAACTGGTTGCAAGAATCCTATCGTGTGCAGATGTGAACACTGGCTTTCCGTCGGTGTCCAATAACTCGGGCTTGTTTAATGGCTTGACAGTGGAAGCTGACAGGTTAAATCTTAACTGACGCGGATGTAATATTTATGCTAAGAAATTAATTTCCTTTTAAAACGACGTTATGTGATTTCTTACTTATATCATCGTGAAGCATATAAACGAGAGAAATCGTTCACTCCGATTTTTTTCTACTTAGTGTAGAAATAATACTCCAGGTAGCGGTTGGTCAGTTCGGTTACCCTGGTTAAGAGCTGGTCTACTTCAGCCCAATTGATGCTTTAATTTTCACTTGTCTCTATTATCAATAGGACCAATAATATTCTCCTGTTATTCCTATTTGATATTCCATGGTAGTGGTTGGACAGCTCCGTAGACGCTGGTTAAGAGTCGGTTTACTTCAGGATTAATCAATGATATAATTTACCCTTGTCTCTATTTTCAATAGGATCAATATATTTTCCTGTTATTCCTATTTGATATTACATGGTAGTTTTTGGGCCCCTCGCGTACCCTGGTTAAGAACTGCTCTACTGCAGGTTTTCCCCAAGCGATGCCATAATTTTCTATTGTATCTATTATCAATATATTTTCCTGTTATTCCTATTTGATATTACATGGTAGTTTTTGGGCCCCTCGGGTACCCTGGTTAAGAGCTGGTCTACTTCAGGTTTTCCCCAAGCGATGCTATAATTTTCTATTGTATCTATTATCAATATATTCTCCTATTACTCCTATTTGATATTACATGGTAGTTTTTGGGCCCCTCGGGTACCCTGGTTAAGAACTGCTCTACTGCCGGTTTTCCCCAAGTGATGCTATAATTTTCTATTGTATCTATTATCAATATATTCTCCTATTATTCCTATTTGATATTACATGGTAGTTTTTGGGCCCCTCGGGTACCCTGGTTAAGAACTGCTCTACTGCAGGTTTTCCCCAAGCAATGCTATAATTTTCTATTGTATCTATTATCAATATATTTTCCTGTTATTCCTATTTGATATTACATGGTAGTTTTTGGGCCCCTCGGGTACCCTGGTTAAGAACTGCTCTACTGCAGGTTTTCCCTAAGTGATGTTATAATTTTCTATTGTATCTATTATCAATATATTCTCCTATTATTCCTATTTGATATTACATGGTAGTTTTTGGGCCCCTCGGGTACCCTGGTTAAGAACTGCTCTACTGCAGGTTTTCCCCAAGCAATGCTATAATTTTCTATTGTATCCATTATCAATATATTTTCCTGTTATTCCTATTTGATATTACATGGTAGTTTTTGGGCCCCTCGGGTACCCTGGTTAAGAACTGCTCTACTGCAGGTTTTCCCTAAGCGATGTTATAATTTTCTATTGTATCTATTATCAATATATTTTCCTGTTATTCCTATTTGATATTACATGGTAGTTTTTGGGCCCCTCGGGTACCCTGGTTAAGAACTGCTCTACTGCAGGTTTTCCCCAAGCGATGCTATAATTTTCTATTGTATCTATTATCAATATATTTTCCTGTTATTCCTATTTGATATTACATGGTAGTTTTGGGCCCCTCGGGTACCCTGGTAAAGAGCTGTTTTACGTCTGGTCCTGCCCAAGCGATGCTATAATTTTCTATTGTCACTATTATCAATATATTCTCTTATTATTCCTATTTGATATTCCAGGGTAGTGGTTGGGCACCTCTGTTTACCCCGGTTAAGAGCTGGTCTACTTCAGATCCTCCCAAACCGATGCAATAATTTTCCCAGGTTTCTATCATTAGTAGGGTCATTACGCTTTCCTGTTTTTCCCATCTGTTGTTCCAGGGTAGCGACTGGACACTTCCCTTCACCTTGGTTAAGAGCTTTGCAGTATTCCTTTACAATCGTTTTAAAGCTTACTTTTTTTTATTTTGCAGTAATTTTATTTTCAAAATGAGGTTTGTGCATTTCAGAATGCCTAATTATTCTAAATACCAAGCTCCATAAAATAAACAGGTATATATCTAAGTGAGGATACGTTTATATTTGGTTTACTCACTTCTGTTTTTTTGCAGACAATGCCTCCCTAACTGTCCGTTTGTTGTTAGTATAAAACTAATGCCCTACGGGAACTATTTTAGTTTCAATTTTTTTAAAGTATTCAAGACGACCGGCACTTACGAATATTGTCGCCTCTGAAGGATAAGAAAGGAATGTGAGTATAAGCAGGATTAAGGCAAGAACGTAAGTCCCATTGTATAAATGTTTTTGTTTTTTTGGCGAAAAACCAAATAAGGTTATAATCACCAAGCCTGGATTTGAACTGAAACTAAGTTGTTTGAAGTATAAATATAGGAAGATTTTACTGTTTTTAATGGCGTTAATTGTTTTTCCTTTTGTATTTAATGTACAACTTACCTAAAGAAACAAATAAATTAATAATTTAGAAACACAA
Source organism: Prosapia bicincta (assembly GCA_036971475.1). Taxonomy (NCBI): domain Eukaryota; kingdom Metazoa; phylum Arthropoda; class Insecta; order Hemiptera; family Cercopidae; genus Prosapia; species Prosapia bicincta. The sequence goes on from JBAIZL010000001.1 coordinate 380,678,122, forward strand.
TAAATAGTCATACGTTCACCGTCGAATCTTATAAAAAGGCATGATGGGACGAACTAAATATAAATTTTTCTTTTGTGAAAAATTTAAATTTCACAGACCACAATGGGGACAAATACAGCGCCTATAAAGATTAAGATGTGCGATATTCATGCAGGATAAAATTATTTCCATTTCCATGAAACAGGTGATGGTTAACTTATTTCTATGCAAAACATATTTACTTAGTAATTTCACCTATCACCAGACTGGTATATGTGTTTTGGTACTCACATTTAAATTTAAAAAAAAAAACACGCATACCTATAAATTAATCAGGCGCAAAGCGATGAGACAGGCCAAACTCTATCACTGCAGCAATCGTGACGTCACCAACGCGTTAGATAACGCATAAACTACACAAGTACATTAGGACTAGTATGGTTTAACCTTGCAAATACACACAACGGCTCTTCCGATTAATCACCTCCACTAAGTGAAATCACTTGCTACTCGACATTTGGAACGAAATTGTTTCAAAGTGGGACAAGAGTGTAAAATAAATGCAAACATAATCTCCGGCAGGGACGCATATATATTACACAACTTTCTTGTAAGTCAAAGTAGCCATATATCTCCGCGGACGTCATAACCTTCCCCAAGAGGACGTACTATAAATAATGCTTGCTTCTGACAAACAATACCGTCAGGTATATATCCCACCAAGGTGTTCCTTTTCTACTCGGCACGCAACTCTCTTGCTAATAAAACATTTACGTTTTTAAATCGGTCGACCAGTTTTATGAAACTAGTGTGTAGCTTTTATTAAAGTTTAAATTAATTAGAAGTTTCCCAGATAGCTTGCCTTAGCAACTGGGCGGGTCCACGGGTGACGGATAATGGAACGGCCTACAGATATATAGGTTACTTGTGACTAAGGATTCCGGAAGGTTTCTGAATAAGCAGGCCCGGACCAAGGCAATGGTTCAAAGGTGAGGAATTATCCCTCCTCATCAGTCAACCGGTTGGGTGTGGTAGAAATAATTGCTCTGACTGGGGACTGGGGTAGTTGGGAATTAAGTCCTCACAATGCTACTCTCACCTCCCAGGTGAACCAAGGGCAATGCGGCTGTGAAGTATGGGCGGGAAACTACCCTAACAACACAGTTGTAACAAAAGAGAGTAAAGCAGGCTGTTCGCTCCATGAGCAACAGTTAATAATGTCCTGAACTTGGGGTATGCTTTAAGGTCAGTGACTGAATACCCAATCCAAGGTGGAAGGCATCGTGCCGATGAATGAATGGCTGCAGGGTATAAAATGCAATAGCACACGATCCCCTTGAAGAACCAGACAAAACCTCATTGTAAGTTGTCTTGCCAGGGCAGTGGGGGTTCTGCTCTGGTTGACCGTTCTTTCCCCCATACTTGGGAAGCTAATGGACCAAGTAAGTACACAAATTGATGTTGAGTCTGCACAGACAGTGGGAGCCAATAAGACGGCAAACCGTGAGTCTGTAGCAGATATGTCAACGGCAACCACCACTGGGGGTTTGGGGGCGGCTACCAAGCTGCCGACTGCAGAAACCATTGAAATGGTTGTAGAGTTGAGCACGCTTTCTCTACGGAGAAAGCGTATGAGTGGAGCGCCAGAAGGCGGCTCCGAAGAAATCAGGCGAGAGCAGCGGGAGGGCCAATAATCCCGAGCACACAACGCAGGGGAGGCCAAAACCGAGCCGAGCATGTTAACGTCCAGGGCTTGGATGCTGTGAGGGGTGAGGTGCAACAGGTGGGAAGCAATCAACCACAAGCACCAAACCCCAGCATGGAGATTGCATACTCGAACAACTGGGCTAATCTCCCAGATGTTTCGGGACATATGAGTATCGAGTGCGTGGTCAAAGAACCTGTCTTGGAGATGGGAAGTGGCCACCTTACTCGGACGTTTGCACCTGACCAGGCCCACCAAACTATGATGGAATGGTCAGGGTCAGTAACATAGGGAGCTCAGATCTGGTACACAGATGGCTCCAAGATGGACTTCGACACTGGAGCGGGGGTGTATTGTAAAAACCCAAGGGTAAAACTAGATTTTTACTTGGGGAGGCATACCACTGTCTTTCAGGTCGAAATATATGCTATAAATGCCTGTCTGGGAGAGATAGCGAGAAGGGGAATACACAGGACCCGGATTGCTATTTTCTCTGACAGTCAGGCAGCAATTAAGGCAATAAACGGACATGTGGTCACCTCGGAGTCAGGGAGTGCCTAAATAACCTAGAAGCCCTGGCAAAGCACAATCAAATCAACATAGGTTGGGTGCCAGGGCATAGGGGAATATTTGGAAATGAAGCCGCAGATGCACTGGCCAGAGAGGTGTCTTCAACTCCCCTAATTGGACCGGAGCCGGCGGTAGGTATTTCCAAATCCATGGACAAGATTGCAGTGCGAAGGTGGATGGCTGAAAGACACTGTGAGCACTGGGTCAGGGCTGAAGGAATGAGACACAGTAAGCTAACCCTTAGGAAACCTTCTTTGGGGCTGCAGGAGAGTCTCGTCTATCTGTCTAGGCAGGAATTGAGGATAGCTACAGGTCTACTCACGGGACACTGTGGACTAAGGAACCATCTGCATAATACGGGTATCTTCAAAGATGAAACAGTGTGCAGATTATGCGGGCAAGAACTGGAGACCGCCACACACATCATTTATAGATGTGAAACACTTGCCGAGAGGCGCTTCAACCTCTTTGGTGATAGCACAGCTCTGGAAGAGGATGCTGAAGGTAAAACACTAGTCAGGAAACTTCTAAACCTGGTAAGAGGGAAGGGGCTCTTTGACTAGATCAGGGAGGTAAGTACAATATACCTAACGTAGCGGTGCTTCGGGCAGTTTAAACACGCTCCCAAGTTAATTAAAAAAAAAAAATTAGAAGTTTAAAATGTTTGAACTGTACACTTCTTTATCAATGTTTAAATATAACTTCTAGGTACTTCTCCATCTACTCTAAAGTATATAGTATATATATTAATCACTTCCGACTTTATAAGCCCCTTAGGATCTTCATCCAATAGGCCCTACAATTATAAACTAAGAAGATTACGAGACTCAAGGATATCTTACAAATCAGAGTAGGCAACAGAAGAACATGCGTTGTTCTATCCAACAGCAAAATCTCTAACAAGGTGTTTGTACAGGCAATCCCTCTTTCGCCGAGCACGTGAACTTGAACTCTGAGACAGGAAAATAGTCGTTACTTCTTTACACTCCTCTAGATAACAGGTTCAACAACGCTGTTGTCTCCTTACTCATGTGTCTCTTTTTATTCCTACCTAATTCTATATAAATTTCCTTCAAACCCTTTTCATAGAAGGGGGTGTAAGAACAGACAACTATTTATGGCTACAATAAATAGGTATATCTAGGTAGGTACGTGACACTTCACACGTAATGCCATGATTTCTCCCCTACATCCACTACCAGGGGATTTTATTATCTTACAATAATCCTAACTCTGTTCAAAATCCATTCCTATCCTTAAACAGGATAGGACAATGGTCATAATGAAAGTTTACAACAAAACTACAAAATTACTGGAAAACTGTATGAAAAATCAAGAAGTTATCCGTGATATTGTTTTTTTTCTTTTTTTATGAGGTTATTCCATCTCGCATTTTACGCATGTCTATGCTGGAGTTATGGAAATTACCGTTTCCATGGAAATGCTGTTTCATAAGCGATAAAGCTATTCACTATCTTCCACACGTCTTAAGGGTGTTGTATCACTAGGTGACGGTAGTATATACAAAGGCGAATGCGTGGACACACACACACACACACTCACTCACACACACACACACACACACACACACACACACACACACACACACACACACACACACACACACACACACACACACACACACACACACACACAAACACAAACACACACACACACACACACACACACACAAACACACACACACACACACACACACACACACACACACACACACACCCAAACACACACACACACACACACACACACACACACAAACACACACACACACACACACACACACACACACACACACAAACACACACACACTTTAAACATTTTCCAATTCATAATGACTACATTATTTTATTCATGCTTAGAATAATTATATTAGAGGAATCAGTCTCGGCATTACTAAATCCACTTTCTTTTTCTCCCTTGAGATAAAACCTTTACTACTCTAAAAACTCTTTCTTCATGACTTCACTGTTTGTATAAATCGATAAATGTCTGTTGCATCAAGTAATAGTACTACTTTGTATATTTTACGAAGGTGAAGATATTCTGTGCAAACGTAATCACTTGGCCATAGATTCTTCTTCAAATTTCAAGAAAAGAAAACAATTAATGACGTTTAAATTACAGTTTTACAAACCTTATTTTACTTACTTTTCTAATGCCAACTGTTCCTTCTTCTAAAAGCTATCTCTTACTAAATGTATTCAATCAGTCACACGGTGCATCCATCAATTTGACCCCTGCAGATACAGTGAATGCTCCTCTCTACTTTTCAATTCATCACCACCCATTTAATTCTGCCTTTCAAAATAGAGATGGTCGATATTCTCTGTCACGGTGACTTTTCACTGATATTAGTTTTTCACTAGGGGTGTCATTGAGAAAATATAAAAAATGCCAGTTCCAAAAAAAAATAAATCGATCGGAAGTGGCCTATGTTGTGCATTATTGTTCGCAGTCACTGGATGAAACTGCTGTCATTGGTTTAATTGTCACTGTCACTAGTTCTACTCATTTTCGTCGAGTGTAGGTGGTTGATTTGTGTCAGCGTTCAAGATAGTGATAGTGTTGCGTACAGTAGTCGCTATTTCTCCCTCGGTAGTTTGTTCTTAATTTCGTAGGAGTTTTTTTTTAAATTGGATGAGTCTTTAAAATAAAAGCGAGGTGTGGAATCATTTCACCAGTGTGGTATGTCTGCCTGTTGTTGGCACATACAGAGCAGTCTCAGTATTCCTTGTCACCGGTACTACAGTCACCGGTAAAAGTCACTGATCCAAACCAGGCGCTATCACTAAAATCACCGATCCGTTAAAGTCACTGGATCGACCATACCCATTCCCAAACATTTAGTTTAACACTAGAAGTGCCCATCCAGTTTTCTATTCTTTCCACATAAATCCTGTTACATTTTAATCAATCAGAGTCATCCGACTTTGAAATTCGCCGTCAACCAATTCTTTCGCGAAATTCGAAAGAAATTTATAGACTTACAAAGTATCACAGTTAAAATAAATTACAACAAAATTAACGCTGCGAATAACAACAACGTAAAAACGAAATAAATCAAAAACGCTTTACAAACGCAGCCACACGCCTCCTGGTCAGCTGGAGCGCTTCGCATTCCGGGACCATGACCTAATCCTATTAATTATTATAATTACACAGTGACGTCACCATAATTGATCTCCCAGGTGAAAGCCTCCAGGCCAGGCCTACATTCATTCATGCTGCTCGGCGGAGAGTAATCAGGAAATCTGCATAAAGACTTGTCCGCAACAGACAGCCGGACGCCTTAATGACTCACCTTCCCACAGCCACTTAATAATCCAATCGCGAGTCGATTTATAAAAGCGCTAATGGAACGTTTGGATTAAAGAAATCGCACTCTTTCGCAACTCAAACTTTTATTTTTTTTAAACCTTTTCCTTTCACGTGGTAGATTGTTGACACATTAAGCTGTAGGATTTATTTGTTTTTCTTTTACGCCGTATCTGGCCTGTCTCTTCACAATGCCTGTGTGATGTTCATCTTTTTTATTGCAAATTGATGGCCGGTTCGTCACAGATATAACATAAAGATGTAACCTGTAGATGCTTCCACAACATTATACTAGATATGCCGCATGAAGTTTCCAGCTCATGTCCGACATTTACAACTAATTCCCAAATACTTTCCCCTGCTATTCAGATATGCGTTCTTAATTCTAGTCTGTTTTGCGTTTTGTTTATAAAGGTAAAACTCGATAAAAAAATAGATGTTCTACACTTTCGATTCGACAGCATATTATAACTTATTTACATTTCTTAAATTTACTTTCGTTATTGGTTCATGCTTCGACTATTCCACGGGGACCTCTGAAGTTAAATACCTACTGAGCATTTATCTGTTTAAGTCTGCAATGAGTATATAAATGCCCGGTTATATTTATAACTATGTTTGTATAAATATTGATTTTGAGCTATTTATACTTGCCGCAAATGCGTTTAAAATACCATCAAATAATAAACACACACACACACACACACACACACACACACACACACACACACACACACACACATATATATATATATATATATATATAAAGGAATAACTTTAGGTAGCCAAGGAAGGCAACATGAAGGCGACATTAGATAAATAAGGAAGGGCTTTAGGTAACCAAGGAAGGCAGCCTTAGGTAAATAAAGAAGACCTTTCGGTAACCAATAAAGGCAACATTAGATAAATAAGGAAGAGCTTCAGATATCAAAGGAATGCAGTTAGGTAAAAAAGGAGGAGCTTTAGGTAACCAAGGAATACAGCATTAGGTAAATAAGTATGAGCTTTAGGTAACCAAGGAATGCAGTATTAGGTAAAAAAAAGGAGGAGCTTTAGGTAACCAAGGAATGCAGCACTAGATAAATAAGGAAGGCCTTTAGGTTACTAAGGAATCATTATTAGGTAAATAAGGAAAAATAGAATTAGTTAATGTAGATCGCTTTATAACTAAAATTGGCAATGTTAGGTATACCTCTTTCTAACCCCGATAAAGAGTAGGTCTATTTCAGATACGTAAAACTGCACGCAAGATGCGGAGAGAGCTTTATACTCTCTACGATGAGGTTTTATTTTCCTACTTTATTCCTAACTATACTGGCGATCCTTTACTACCCGTAATTGGCGACAATAACAGCTTGACCGTCTTTAAACTACAAAAGATAACAGACGGATACTCAAATACAAAGAACCGCGAGGGCCGTGAATAGCGTCTTATTTGCTTTTATGGTTGTAAGTTTCCACTGGAAACTGGTCGGACAAGTTTACAGCTCGGACGAATTGCGCTGGATTTGTTGGCCACTTACAGCTAATTGTGTCCGGACCAGTTGTCTGTTTACAGTTTGTACATATTCATTGCCAATGATTGAACACGAAATAATTAGCAATGGAATATAAGGTGTAACGGTAATATAAAATGAGGCAAATTAAAAAATTGCTCCAAAGATCAACCGAATGCTATTCATTTCAAAAAACCAACATTAATTCACTTTATATGATGAACTTGATTTCTACCTTTTTGGGTTGAAATCACTTACTACGTGTGATTATAAGTAATATATCGTATAATTAGGTAACTAAAGAAGAGCTTCAAGTGTCTAAAGAATATAGCTAGGTAAATTAAGAAGATAGCTTTTAGTTAATTAGAGTTAGGTAAACGAGAAAAATTAAGTTAGTAAACTAAGAAAAAAGGAGTTGGAAGATAGATTTAATTAGTCATTGACAAAAGGTTCAGGAGTAAAATAGAAGTTACTAATGACAGGAATAGAGTAACGAAACGAAAGGATATGAAGTTAAGTAAGGTAGGTAAAGTTAGCTAAGGATGGCTTTGTTTGTTACCTTCAGAAGATAGGGTTAATTTACTTTGGAAGATATCTTTAGATATATACCTTTTAGTTACAAGATAGAGTTAGGTAACTAAAACATTACAATTAGATGAAAAAGGAAGGTAGAGTTAGTTATTTAATGAAAATAGAATTAATTAACTAAAGAAAAGACATAACAGAACTAAACAAGATGACGTTAGGTAGGGCCTATATAGGAAATACAATGTTTGTTAACTAGGGAAGATGTATAGTTTGTGTTAATTAACTTATGAATATGGCATTAACTAAAAAAATACTATATATTTTGCTTTCTCTGTAAGATGTCATTTGGTTACTATAGAAGATCACGATAGATAACTAGGGACGATAGTTAGATAAATATGATAGCTTTTGCTTTCTCTAGAAGATATAATTTGGTTACATATGAAAGATCACGATAGTTAGAAAAATAAGATAGCTTTTTCTAGAAGATGTCATTTGGTTACTATAGAAGATCACGATAGATAACTAGGGACGATAGTTAGATAAATACGATATATTTTGCTTTCTCTGTAAGATGTCATTTGGTTACTATAGAAGATCACGATAGATAACTAGGGACGATAGTTAGATAAATATGATAGCTTTTGCTTTCTCTTGAAGATAGGCCTACCATTTGGTTACTATAGAAAATCACGATAGATAACTAGGGACTATAGTTAGATAAATATGATAGCTTTTGCTTTCTCTAGAAGATGTCATTTGGTTACTATAGAAGATCACGATAGATAACTAGGGACGATAGTTAGATAAATATGATAGCTTTTGCTTTCTCTGGAAGATATCATTTGGTTACATATGGAAGATCACGAGAGATAAATAAGATAGCTTTTGCTTTCTCTTGAAGATATCATTTGGTTACATATGAAAGATCACGATAGTTAGATAAATAAGATAGCTTTTGCTTTCTCTAGAAGATATCATTTGGTTACATATGGAAGATCACGATAGATAAATAAGATGGCTTTTGCTTTCTCTTGAAGATATAATTTGGTTACATATGAAAGATCACGATAGTTAGAAAAATAAGATAGCTTTTGCCTTCTCTAGAAGATGTCATTTGGTTACTATAGAAAATCACGATAGATAACTAGGGACGATAGTTAGATAAAATGATAGCTTTTGCTTTCACTTGAAGATACCATTTGGTTACTATAGAAGATCACGATAGATAACTAGGGACTATAGTTAGATAAATATGATAGCTTTTGCTTTCTCTAGAAGATGTCATTTGGTTACTATAGAAAATCACGATAGATAACTAGGGACGATAGTTAGATAAAATGATAGCTTTTGCTTTCACTTGAAGATACCATTTGGTTACTATAGAAAATCACGATAGATAACTAGGGACTATAGTTAGATAAATATGATAGCTTTTGCTTTCTCTAGAAGATGTCATTTGGTTACTATAGAAGATCACGATAGATAACTAGGGACGATAGTTAGATAAATACGATATATTTTGCTTCCTCTGTAAGATGTCATTTGGTTACTATAGAAGATCACGATAGATAACTAGGGACGATAGTTAGATAAATATGATAGCTTTTGCTTTCTCTTGAAGATACCATTTGGTTACTATAGAAAATCACGATAGATAACTAGGGACTATAGTTAGATAAATATGATAGCTTTTGCTTTCTCTAGAAGATATCATTTGGTTACTATAGAAGATCACGATAGATAACTAGGGACGATAGTTAGATAAATAAGATAGCTTTTGCTTTCTCTTGAAGATGTCATTTGGTTACTATAGAAGATCACGATAGATAACTAGGGACGATAGTTAAATAAATATGATAGCTTTTGCTTTCTCTGAAAGATATCATTTGGCTACGTATGGAAGATCACGATAGTTAGATAAATAAGATAGCTTTTGCTTTCTCTGTAAGATGTCATTTGGTTACTATGGAAGATCACGATAGTTAGATAAATAAGATGGCTTTTGCTTTCTCTGTAAGATGTCATTTGGTTACTATAGAAGATCACGATAGATAACTAGGGACGATAGTTAGATAAATATGATATCTTTTGCTTTCTCTGGAAGATATCATTGGGCTACATATGGAAGAGCACGATAGTTAGATAAATAAGATGGCTTTTGCTTTCTGTGGAAGATATCATTGGGCTACATATGGAAGATCACGATAGATAACTGGGGACGATAGTTAGATAAATAAGATAACTTTTGTTTTCTCAGGAAGATATCATTTGGCTACATATGGAAGATCACGATAGTTAGATAAATAAGATAGCTTTTGCTTTCTCTGGAAGATATCATTTGGCTACATATGGAAGATCACGATAGTTAGATAAATAAGATGGCTTTTGCTTTCTCTGTAAGATGTCATTTAGATGCTATAGAAGATCACGATAGATAACTAGGGACGATAGTTAGATAAATATGATAGCTTTTGCTTTCTCTGGAAGATATCATTGGGCTACATATGGAAGAGCACGATAGTTAGATAAATAAGATGGCTTTTGCTTTCTGTGGAAGATATCATTTGGTTACTATGGAAGATCACGATAGATAACTAGGGACGATAATTAGATAAATAAGGTAACTTTTGCTTCCCCTGAAAGAGACATTTCACAATACATTCTAAATGTATTGGCTTTCTGCCACAATACATTTCAAATGTCAACAGATTAAATTTATATTTTTACCAACTACAATTTTAAGAGAAACTATTGAACGCAAAAGACGTCTTTGAAAGTTCAAAAAAAAAGTGACGTATAAAAACCTCATCACCTGCTACATACGGCAGTGTGTTGTGAACAGGCGAAGTAGAAGAAGAAAGATCTTGAAAGAGAGAAGAGCGTGGCAAGGAGTAGGCCTACCTGTCTTCCTACTCCATCTCCTTACCAAAGCACACAAAGCAGATCCTTAATGTTAGAAATTATCTCCAGTCCAGCATGTGAAACCTTTACCACCACGAATCCAACCTGAAACGGACTACAATTAAGGACAGCGGTTCGACCGCTTTTCCAGAACTACTCGGGACCAGTAGAACCGTCTGAACGGCCAGGTTTCCTTACTTCTGATTAGTTAGGTCCAGATAGTGCAATCGGGCCTTTATACTCTCCCGGGTGGCCTTACCTAAGGGTCACCACCAGGCTAGGGTCAGTCCTAGACGGGCATACTTCACCCGTTGGAGCTTGAAGACCTATCACCTCTTACAACGATCCTCTCATGCATATACAACATGCTAGTCCGTTTAGGGTTTCTCCGCCTAAAGGTATAGTTTCTAAAATATACCCCTGTCGACAAATGAAGTGACGTACATTGACATTTTTTGGACATTGTATACCTATATTTATAACAAATCTATAATTTGTTACCCTCTCAAACCCCCTATAGCTGCGCTCCTTCTAGGATCAAGCCTAGGATAATTAAGAGCGTTTCATGAGTAATACTGGCCATATTACATTCCTTGAGTAGATCATATTAGTTATTGTGCCTGAGCAACTTAGCACAAAAAGTACTTTAAAAGTACTACACTCTAATGTTACAATATAAACTTCTTGCCACTTTAGTACAGGGGGATATTTTTAAACAAATTTTGCCACTTTGCAAAGGATTTTGAGTAGCCTAATAAGTGGTTGTTCCCAGAATAGACCCTAAATAAACACTATGACAAAAAGCATGAACTTAGAGGAACGAAATCTCTAAAGTTATAAGAAACTAACTTAGATTATATAGGTTTATCTCATGATATAACTTTTGTCCGTCACTATACTTGCTGCCTGCCCATTGGAGCGTATAAACACTTGTTGACATGTTTACTGCAACGTGTAGCGTGTCCTAGCACCTACGCGGGATATACTAACTAGCCTCTACTGGGTAAACAGCATCTTGTAGCATGTACTCACCACCTTCGTGTAACAGATGCGGTGTTAAACGTCAATTTCACTCGGAAACTTGTAACGAGCTTCTTGCATGATCAGAACGCCCCTGGAACAAGAAAGTTTACAATACATGGCCAGCCACACAAAATAGGGTAGAGTTATTTGATTATTTTATATTATGTTTTTTTGTCGTTCTTTATACGGGAGTAAACAAATTTTTCGTAATTATAACACTGATCAAATATTTCCCTCGAGAACGGTATTAAACGTAAGAGAAATGTAATACTAATTGTTGTCATGTTTTTAACAACAATTTTCAACTTCAATCTGATCTGATGCAAAAAAATATTAGAAAAATTTAAAAATATGACAGTTCTGACACTGACCGAAAGAAGTGAAAACGTAAATGAAATAGATTATAGGGTATGTATGGATATTTTGTAAAAAATGTGTGCTGTTACGCATAACTAATTTAACCAATTCAATTAAATTTAATCCTGCTAATAAGTTATGAAGCACGGGCTCCTTTGTAATAATATAATACAACGCACTGGATTTTGCTAATGCGTTACGAAGGACGGGTTCATGTTAATATATTATAAAGTAGATCCTGCTAATACGTTATGAAGCACGGGCTCCTTTGTAATAATATAATACAACGCACTGGATCTTGCTAATGCGTTACGAAGGACGGGTTCATGTTAATGTATTATAAAGTAGATCCTGCTAATACGTTATGAAGCACGGCTTCATGCTAATGTATTATAAAGTTGATCCTGCTAATAGGTTATGAAGCACGGGCTCCTTTGTAATAATATAATACAACGCACTGGGTCTTGCTAATGCGTTACGAAGGACGGGTTCATGTTAATATATTATAAAGTAGATCCTGCTAATACGTTATGAAGCACTAGCTCCTTTATAATAATGTAATACAACGCACTGGATTTTGCTAATGCGTTTCGTTACGAAGCACGGGTTCACGCTAATATATTATGAAACAGATCTTGATAATATGTTATGAAGCACGGGCTCCTTTCTAAGAATATATTACGACGCACTGGATCTTGCTAATGTAGTTTATGAAGCACGGGTTCCTGCTAATATCTTATGAAGCAGATCCTGCTTATATGTTTTGAATCACAGCGTTTTGCTATTATGTTATGAAGCATGGGCTCTTGATAGGTTATGAAGCAATATATTATATCTGAGAAGCCCTACATGTAGGAACGAGTAGTAGAAACCTTTAAAGTAACGAAAACAAGCTCTGAAGGAAACGTTATTGTAAACACATTGAAACATGGTATTAGTGAAAACTATTAACGACCCCATTAAGATACTGTATTACAGTTCAGGATAGCGAATGTAGCCATCATCCATCATAAGGGAGTATATACAGTATTGGCATTTTATACATATTACCGTATTAATTCCATATTAAGAGGGTATGGAGGTCGAAACATCTCAAGAACCCTCTATAAATAATAGATCTCAAATATGCGTTTCTGTGTGTTGATCAATGATGGTAGCTCGTTGTTCAACAAACTATCGTCTACCTACTTCGTCCGGATCCCTTTTCCATCCTGGTAATATTAAATGGGGGTACGAATTTAGAAAGCTCTCTACGATCCTCTAGGGAATATATAGACACTTACATCTGAGTAAGTTGACTATGTGGGCCTTACGTGAGTCAAAATTGTTCCTCAATTTTAGAGAAAACTAAACAGGGTATCTTTTATCTAAATATACTAACAGATCCACCCCTACCAGGTGGTATTTTCCGTTATACGTGGTAAAACTGAAATAGCAAAACACATTAGTCACAGATTGTGCTACTGTACTAATGTCTGTGATACAGATAGATAGCAATAAGTGTAATTAGCCTCGATAGCTGCGAGATTTCTCGGGAACGACGCATGTAGGATGTCGCCTTAACGGCAATAGCAATTATATCTCTGACCCTACGTTGGAGCTTGTGAGATTTCTCGAGAACGACGCATGTAGGATGTCGCCTTAACGACAATAGCAATTATATCTCAGACCCTACGTTGGAGCTTGCGAGATTTTTCGGGAACGACCCATGTAGGATGTCGCCTTTCTCAAATCATTCACTCAGACACGAAATAAATGAGTGTAGCCAGTGACAGCGACAAATCAACCAATGACAGCCGTTGTAAAATATTAGTAATGTTTCCGTCAGCTACGATGGCATTTTCCACAACACCTTCTCCCCTTTAGTCAATGCCACTACACGATGATCGGTGCAGTGAGCCGAGTGGTGAGAGCAAAGCCAGTGACAGTGACAAATTAACCAATGACAGCCGTTGTAAAATATTAGTAACGTTTCCGTCAGCTACGATGGCATTTTCCACAACACCTTCTCCCCTTCAGTCAATGACACTGCACGATTATCGATGCAGTGAGCCGAGCGGTGAGAGCAAACCCAGTGACAGTGACAAATTAACCAATGACAGCCGTTGTAAAATATTAGTAACGTTTCCGTCAGCTACGGTGGCATTTTCCCACAACACCTTCTCCCCTTCAGTCAATGCCACAACACGATGATCGGTGCAGTGAGCCGAGCGGTGAGAGCATAGCCAGTGACAGTGACAAATTAACCAATGACAGCCGTTGTAAAATATTAGTAACGTTTCTGTCAGCTACGGTAACATTTTCCACAACACCTTCTCCCCTTCAGTCAATGACACTGCACGATTATCGGTGCAGTGAGCCGAGCGGTGAGAGCAAAGCCAGTGACAGTGACAAATTAAAAAATGACAGCCGTTGTAAAATATTAGTAAGGTTTCCGTCAGCTACGGTGGCATTTTCTACAACACCTTCTCCCCTTCAGTCAATGACACTGCACGATTATGGATGCAGTGAGCCGAGCGGTGAGAGCAAAGCCAGTGACAGTGACAAATTAAAAAATGACAGCCGTTGTAAAATATTAGTAAGGTTTCCGTCAGCTACGATGGCATTTTCCACAACACCTTCTCCCCTTCAGTCAATGACACTGCACGATTATGGATGCAGTGAGCCGAGCGGTGAGAGCATAGCCAGTGACAGTGACAAATTAACTAATGACAGCCGTTGTAAAATATTAGTAACGTTTCCGTCAGCTACGGTGGCATTTTCCCACAACACCTTCTCCCCTTCAGTCAATGCCACTACACGATGATCGATGCAGTGAGCCGAGCGGTGAGAACATAGCCAGTGACAGTGACAAATTAACCAATGACAGCCGTATTAAAATATTAGTAACGTTTCTGTCAGCTACGGTAACATTTTCCACAACACCTTCTCCCCTTCAGCCAATGATACTGCACGATTATCGATGCAGTGAGCCGAGCGGTGAGAGCAAAGCCAGTGACAGTGACAAATTAACCAATGACAGCCGTTGTAAAATATTAGTAACGTTTCCGTCAGCTACGGTGGCATTTTCCCACAACACCTTCTCCCCTTCAGTCAATGCCACTACACGATGATCGGTGCAGTGAGCCGAGCGGTGAGAGCAAAGCCAATGACAGCGACAAATTAACCAATGACAGCCTTTGTTAAATAATAGTAACGTTTCATCCTGCGACAACGACGTTTTGACCAATTACAACAGAGACAACTTCAGATTGATCCATAGTCACTGGAACTGGCATTTTCCATATTTTGTCACTAGTACCACCAGCGACAAACCAATATCAGTGACAAGTCAACGTCACAGAAAATATCGTCCATCCCTAATAGGAATGAAGATTTAGAAGTCTCCTTCCAACTCCAACAGTCTGTGTAATGTCAGTATAGTCCATCAATGATAAAGTCGATATGGTCGCCGAAACTAGTCTGCTAATAAACTAGTGATTAGAGAGAGTGTTAGTGTAATGATTTTATGTTTTCCTTGATAATTGTCAATTGTTAATCACCCTAGCTATGTCCACATCCAGTAGGTTATGATGCCTCTGGGTAATTGACTTGAAAGATCTATATTATGTTTAGCTTAAAGATCTTTGCCTTGTCTGTTATCCACCTTTCTAATCACTTCAATCCGCACATTACAGTCGGGGTAACGGTCTCAAGATACATTACTTGCATTTACAATGGCGCCAAATATAACCGCAACAGATGTAAAAGGCATAGAATCCATTTCGGCCTAGCAATAGTTTGATCAGTTTACCAAGGCTACCAACGTTGCAATGCGACATCGCTCAAGTAAAATATTCGTTTTCATAATCCTTAACGAAGTAATATAACTGTGTATAAAAACATGTCAAAACAGTTTGCACGACATTGTAAACCAACTCTCGCATAAATGTCGAGTAAAAAGATATAGCGTTTAAATTGATTACAAGCACAGCTACTGCGTACCTTATTAAGCAAACAAGTCTCGGAATATTTATATTCTTGAAGGTCATACTGTTTTCATTTGACCAGACTTTGCACATGTTTCTAATAGCGTTCGCATCTACAACTTGAACACTTAGAAGGGTCTAACATGGAATGTTCAAGGATCATGTCATTTGGAAAACGTTGGATATCTGTTTGGAGTAGTGGGGGTGTGGTTAAGCAAGAGGATAACTCCAATGTTTCGACACAAATATTGGAAGTAGAACCTTCCAGACTAAATCTTCTTGGCTTTTCTCGACCATGCGCCAACCGTTTCGTTCCACCCCTTGTGGATTCCGTCCACTACCACTAAGCTAAACTTTCTGGCAGACCCGAGAGCTCAGTTTATCTATATAATCGAGGACTCAGCTACTCTATGAGCCCTCTATAAAGGGTTCACTAGAGGGGACACTAAAGTAATCCCCTCTCTCGTTGTCTCCTTCAACTCCAATTTTAGCATTCGTTGTAAGTTCAATATTAAAATTATGTATAGGTTTACGTTCCAAGAAAGTCTGTTAGTTTTTAATTTGAGTTATGTTATCCTTGCCTCAAGAAACCAAATTCATTATATTTGTAAATTATAGTAATTTATAAACAACTCAGAAAATACGAAAAATGTCACTGAATCCCTAGTTGATGAAATAAATTTATCACATAGCATAAAACCTTTTTCCACTTTGACGCTAACAACAAAAATATTCTTTAAAATACTAAAGAGCCCACCCTTAATCTAAGAGCCATAATCTAAGAGCCTTGGAAATCAGCTTTAATCCAATATCCCTACTGACAATGATGCAAAACCTCAAGTGCGAAAAAACCACTTTTTCTGACCGACCCTAAGAAATGTTTGTATTTTTAAAAGTTTAATTAAGGTTTCTTGACTATATCGCACAATTTCCCCCTCATCCTTATGTTTTCTTTACACTGTACCGATAATCTAATTGAGGCTGTGTTATTTAATAATTAAAACGTCCTTGAGAAACAAAAAGCACTACAGTTCAGTCCAGTGCATTACTATTTTAAGATGACCAGTAAAGTATAACCAACAAAGGCGACGCAACAAATTAAAAGAGTAAATAAACGTTATTGCAATGGCTGTTTGCTTTGCTGGACAGTAATTGAAATAATAAATTATTATGATGGAACAAATATAACAAGAAAATTGATACGAAAATGGATTTAAAGAAGGTATTAGCTAGGAGCTGTTAATTTACTTCTAAAGGAAAAAGTGTTAGAGGATACTAAAGAGTACTTCACAACTTTAAGAATAACTGGCTTGTTTTGATTAGCTTGATGCCACTCCATTAGCTTTGTTTATTCTCTGGTGATGCATAACAAATTTAAGCCTTACCAACAGTAGCTATCCGAGTAGAAAAAGAGCCTACTTCAACAGAATAACTTTCCAAAAACATCAATTTTGTAGCCATATCCTAGTTTTGTATTCATCAGTAGCATACGAGGAACCGCCATGCACTCACATACTGCATGTGGTCTTTGACAGTTTCATAAATAACTGTTCAAGAACATTAGGAAAATACTCACAGATTGCACCTTTTGTAACACGTCGATCGTTCTTCACGAATTCGTCAACTGAGCTTAACTCTTTATCTATAATGACCGACAGTTTCTCTCCAAGTTGAAGCTACAACACCAGCCCTGAACAGATGATTCATTCATAATATTCTCTACACATAAATGAATTTTTAACTGATGAATTTCACAAGCAGGGACATTTCTTGCGTTTAGAAATTTAATCACAGCTCTAACTTCACGATAGTCGGCGTTCTCTATTTCCTAAAACACTCAGAGGAACAACACGATAGATCCACGTAATTTTGCACAGGGAAAGAGACACTTAACTGAAAGCATCTGATCTAGGTAAGCGGTTACTCTTATCGCTAGTGCTTTATGCGCTGCTAACGGGCCCTACATTATAGGTGACCGGCGATGATCAGTTAGCAACAAGTAAGCTAGGTAATTGGACAGAAAAAACCCAGTGTTTGTTTATCAACTCCTCAGTTTAAATTATTAATTCTTAATAAATTATTAATAATATATAATAGAATACTGCTACTGGCTTTATAAAAAAATTAGAAGTTAATTGGGGCACGCATTCACTGAAATTCATGATTAGTTTTGTAGCCTAACAAATTATTTATGAAGCTGTAGTGGCATGTCTACAACCCACTCAGTATTGAAGATTTTATAGAATTTATCAGATGAATTTAATTATTGGAGGTAATTTTTAGTTCTTGGCAATCTTACACAATGGTCGCTATTTACACTTCTGGCTTAGCAGTGAAAAAAACAATTGCTTTAATTTTCTGCCAATGAAAACTAAAAGAAATTTGCAGCTGACTCATATTGAGTGATTAGTTTTGTAGTCTATCAGCTACTGAACTCTACAAAATGAACTGGTTCACGCATGTTTAGTGGATGAAATAGTACAAAATGAATCGATTCGATTAAATCATTCAAGGCCCTTTTATTCTGTATGGTTTTTACCTCGGAAACCCAGAAGGGGTAAACTATCAAACGGTTAAAAACGAACGATGTAAAAGGGTCAAAATTATGACCAAAATTCAACTAACCAAAATATACGCATACAATTTACGCTACCTTCAACTAAACAAAATACGCGACATTCAAATAAGCGTAGTGCACGGACTTGTACTAACCAAAGTACACGGATTTCGACTGAAAGAAAAGTTACTTGTTATTGTTTTGCCGCTCCGCAGGCGTTGAACGCACAGCTTGAAGTTAATAAATAGGAAGTAATTTATCTGTAAATATCTAAATTTAGTAGTTTTTATTACTACCTTTAAATTATTTCTCAAAATGCTACGGTTTAACTTAATCGTTATTAAAGTAAATGTAATGCAATTGTTTAGTTAAAGGTTGCGTAAATTGTGTGTGCACATTTTGGTTAGATGAAGTTTGGTCATATGAAGTAGCTCTTATAAAAGCACGCGTTTGATCACGTACGTCACTGTGCTCAAAGTAACCGTACGGTTATCGTCTATCCAGTGGCGAATGCTCTTCGCCACTGTCGCGTGATATAAAAGGTGTTCTTCAGAATGTCCCAATTCTGTTTTTTGCAGTTCGGTCAACCGTACAGCGTGTAAACACCCTTACTCGTCTAAATTGTATTGGTTAATCTAAACAAGGCTATAATATCCAGCACAGTTTCATTAGCTGCCACTTCTGCGCTGCAACAATGCAATCAGTACAGATGACTAATACCGCTTCTTTACCGACTCGTGCGCCAAAAAAGTGACTCACTGCTAATGCTGAACCACTTTGAAGTAGCTACCTAACCTCTTGCATCATGACATCTCCCGCGATATAGACGGCTCTTTGTACACTCCGCCTGTCACGACTTCGGGTGTAGTACCTCTGATCCGGCTTCTTCTCAACATGATTCTCGCAAGAATCATACCTCTTTAAATGGTAAAAACCCCACAAGTACCGAAAACGTTTTAAGGCCATTGCTGGGACAGAATTTTATACATTTCTATTTAGTTCGATACTGCAAGCACGCAAGTATGCAATATGTTAGTGTATAATATCACAGGACCGTAGATTCCAACGACTTCTACAATATATATCTGAAAATAAAACCCTACTTGTAGTTTACAAAGCCAATTTTTTAAATTACCATCTAAGATCATTATGGTTACCACTTCGATAAAGTGAAATTTAAATATATTTAAAATACAGTATACTAGTATATAGTAAACAATATGTAAGGATATTTTTAACTTTTAATTGTATCGTAATTACATTGTGTTTAGGTTTACTTTTTTTGTGATTCACAGCGGTTGAAAAAACTATTAAAATATCAATGGAATGTCTCAATAAAAAGTAATATTTCATACTTTTTGGCCCAGTAGATAAATAAAAACGTCACATAAATAGCCAAGAAGGGTTGGCTATTTAACGGAAGAGTTCCGGGAAGTGCCCATAACTTCTATCCCCCACATACTTTCCCACGATATATAATTGTAAACGTCAGTTTCAATGACAAAATCAAATTGGGAAGCGCCTAATTTGAAAACGAGGCCTTTTAGAAACCTCATTTGACAATAGCTGTGAACATTTGCTTTCCCTAGAATAAATCGTTTCTAAGAAAACATCGTTTTAAGGATTAAGCTATAATTACGTGGTTAGGTAGGTGAAATGCGAGCTGTCACGACGTCTATATGTGATGCACTGAAGTGGGTAGAGTTCAGCCAACGAAGAGGAAAAATGGCTAGTTCTACGAATAATGTAATGAAACGGGATTTACCCGGCAATTATTTTACAAACTATTGTTCTATTGTTAAAATCCTTTATGAAGGCGTTGGTTCGGCCCTGGGACTTGAAAATTGAGCTCTACGTCGAAATGTTAAACTGACTAAAACAATTAATAATTTTCTTAAGACATGTGTTTGATAAATCATTACACCTTCATTACAATCCGATCTAAATCCCAATTTTTACATCTTCAGTTCTAAATCTAAATAGTTGGAGCACCTTTCATCATAGATTCATTATTAATTAAGAGCAAATTTAATATACACTGACATAAAGATCTAATATAGGCCTGCATGTATCTAACAGTCTGGGACAGAGATTCTGAACTGACCGAAGCATCAAAGAAAGGAACAAGTAAAAGCTGGCCTAAAAGAAGTAACGCAATATATTAGACTCGATATTTAGGTATATTGGTCTAATAATAAATCACCAAAGTGTAAAGGCTACGGATATATCAATAACTCTTTGAGGGGAGTTCCAATGCCCTTCCAAAAGTCTCTAGCATGCATACATCAGAATTAGTTTGCCCCCTAAAAAGAACTCCAATAGCTCTTGTTAATTAAGAAATACTGGCGGTTTATTAAAAAAAAAGTTTGAGCTACATAATAATTTGTTTGCCAACAAATTTGAAAAAAGGTAAAAATGCAAAATAAAGAATAACTTAATTTTGGTTTCTAATCTTTGAGAATGAAACTACATTACAAAACATATAGAAGGTGCTAATAATAACATTTTGTATGTAGAAATGTGTAAAAGCAAATATTATAAACCGAAATTAAATATTAATATTATTAACTCCTTTTTTATACTATTAAAATTGTTTAGGAGAGACAGGATATACCTGCCTGATTTGAGTCATACGGTAACCGAAGAGGATAATTTGGTCAGCACTGTAGCCATTATTACCCTACGCTTGATAGTAGATAATTATTTTACAAAATGAGCCAAGCTAGGGGATGAAGAAGCAGAAGAGACTGAGTATAAAGCTCACATCTGTCACTAATCCCTTCACAGTCCTCGAGGACTAACGCTGATCACGAACTGTATCTCTGTCGTTATCCCATTCACATTCCACGCACAAGTAGTCTGGAGATGCAGCGTAAGTCTATCACTAATCCATTCACATTCCTCGAGGACTTACGCTGATCATGAACTGTATCTCTGTCGTTATCCCATTCACATTCCTCGCAGAAGTAGTCTGGACATGCAGTGTAAGTCTGTCACTAATCCATTCACATTCCTCGAGGACTTACGCTGATCATGAACTGTATCTCTGTCGTTATCCCATTCACATTCCACGCAGAAGTAGTCTGGACATGCAGTGTAAGTCTGTCACTAATCCATTCACATTCCTCGATGACTTACGATGATCATGAACTGTATCTCTGTCGTTATCCCATTCACATTCCACGCAGAAGTAGTCTGGACATGCAGTGTAAGTCTGTCACTAATCCATTCACATTCCTCGAGGACTTACGCTGATCATGAACTGTATCTCTGTCGTTATCCCATTCACATTCCTCGCAGAAGTAGTCTGGACATGCAGTGTAAGTCTGTCACTAATCCATTCACATTCCTCAAGGACTTACGCTGATCATGAACTGTATCTCTGTCGTTATCCCATTCACATTCCTCGCAGAAGTAGTCTGGACATGCAGTGTAAGTCTGTCACTAATCCATTCACATTCCTCGAGGACTTACGCTGATCATGAACTGTATCTCTGTCGTTATCCCATTCACATTCCACGCAGAAGTAGTCTGGACATGCAGTGTAAGTCTTTCACTACCTCATTCACAATCCACGCAGACGTAGTCTGGACATGCAGTGTAAGTCTGTCACTATCACATCCAAATCCCTAGCTAAAGTAGGCTGAGCATGAAGTGCACATCTTTCAGTGCCCCAATCACATTCCACGGAGTAGTCTGGGCATGAAGTGTAAGTCTGTCACTATCACATCTAAATCCCTCGCTAAAGTAGGCTGAGCATGAAGTGCACCTCTTTCACTACCACAATCACACTCAACGCAGAAGTAATCTGGGCATGAAGTGTAATTCTTTCACTACCCCAATCACTTTCCACAGAGAAGAAATCTGGGCATGAAGTGTACGTCTGTCACTATCACATCCAAATCCCTCGCTAAAGTAGGCTGAGCATGAAGTGCACCTCTTTCACTACCACAATCACACTCAACGCAGAAGTAGTCTGGGCATGAAGTGTAAGTCTTTCACTACCCCAATCACATTCCACGCAGAAGTAGTCTGGGCATGAAGTATACGTCTGTCACTATCACATCCAAAACCCTCGCTAAAATAGGGTGAGCATGAAGTGCACCTCTTTCACTACCACAATCACACTCAACGCAGAAGTAGTCTGGGCATGAAGTGTAATTCTTTCACTACCCCAATCACATTCCACAGAGAAGAAATCTGGGCATGAAGTATACGTCTGTCACTATCACATCCAAATCCCTCGCTAAAGTAGGCTGAGCATGAAGTGCACCTCTTTCACTACCACAATCACACTCAACGCAGAAGTAGTCTGGGCATGAAGTGTAAGTCTTTCGCTACCCCAATCACATTCCACAGGAAAGAAATCTGGGCATAAAGTATACGTCTGTCACTATCACATCCAAATCCTTCGCTAAAGTAGGCTGAGCATGAAGTGCACCTCGTTCACTACTCCAATCACATTCCACGCAGAAGCAGTCTGGGTTTGAAATGTAAGTCTTTCACTACCCCAATCACATTCCACGGGGAAGTAGTCTGGGCATGAAGTGTACCTCTATCACTATCCCATTCATATTCTACTGAGAAGTAGTCTGGGCATGAAGTGTAAGTCTTTCACTATCCCATTCACATTCTACGGAGAAGTAGTCTGGGCATGAGGTGTAAGTCTGTCACTATCACATTCACATTCTAAGCAGAAGAAGTCAGTGTATATACACTGTATTAAAAAGATATGGATTTATCTCTTACATTATTTATTAGAATTTGTACCACATATTATGAAATTTAAATATTTTGGTTTTGTCTAGAGGAAATTAGTTATTTCACACATTTAAGTAAAATTGTGTAATTGCATTTTGATGAATATCCTTGTTAATGCACTTATGATTTTGGACTCACCTCTCATTTTAAGTATTACAGTTTATAACCATAACGTCAAGTTTATATATTTTTAGTTGGTTAAATGTAAGCTGTTCATTTTGAACATTTTTCAAATATTGTGTAAATAAATTTTAATAAATATATTTTTAATATCCTTTTTTTAATTTTGGATTATACTCTCATATCATTTAATAAAATTTGTAACACATATTATGAAGTTTATATGTTTTGATTTTGTTCAGAGCATGGGCTACAAAATGGGGGCCCCGCCCCCCTTGGGGGCTTGAAGACAAGTCAGGAAAGTTGCGAGACGAGTTGAAAAATGTACACAATTTATCAAAACTTAAAACCAATTTATTAAAATTTACACCTTAGTTTTTTACATATGTAATTTTATTGAATACGATGATCAGACAATTTAAATGAAATGTTGCATTTATAATAGACGCGTATCCATTTATAAGTAAAGATTGTGAACATTTTGTAAACTTGAAATTAAATCAACATGACAGGTTGCAAAAAATAATAGTAGAAAAGTGACGAGAAACTAAAATTTGCCGTTCAATGTGGCAAAAACATCGTAATGGACAAATCTAGACTTTACATAAAACACCTAAAAGTGTATCACAGGCAACTCTTCGTTTATACTTGCCTTTTTCAAGCGCCTACTTGTGGGAAAAAACATTTTCATCACTTGTTGCAATAAAAACCAAATATATGAACAAACTTGATGTTTGCTAATGAGTTGCGTTATGCCTTTACTAAAATACAATTTCAAATAGCCATGGTAGTAAAAATGGTTCAAGCTCATCCATCTCAATAAGATTTTCCGCTTAATAGTTAAAGCTTACCTTGCAAATTAAATCTTGAAATATTATATCTTGTGAAAGTATGAATAGGTAAATAAATTGTTTTAAATATATATAGCCTATATATAAAATATTTGTTTCTTTTTCATATCACCATACCATTTGTTTATAATGTAAAGTGAAGGGGGCGTGGAAGGCCTTTAGTTCAAGAAGAGGGGGCGAAAAAGTGGTACCAAAACGTTTGGGAACTCTTGGTTTAGAGAATCTAATCATTTTACACATTTTTGCTATCAATTTTAATTGAATTTTGGTAAATATTTTTTTAAATTATAGACTAATTTATGGTTTTGAATTCATTTCTCATGTAATTTATTGTAATGAGTAAGGCATATTATCAAATTTATATATTTTGAATTAATCGCGGGGAAATTATTGATTTTACACATTAATTTTACATTTGTATGCATTGTGTAATTGAATTTCAATAAACAAATTTTTAATATACTTTATCATTTTGGATTCGTCTCTACTATTATTTATTACAATTTATGATACATCTTATCATTTTTACATATTTTAACTATATTTAGAGATAATTAAATATTTTACATATTTTTTATATAGCCCTATGATGCAATTAGTTACTATTAATATCTTTTTCAATGCACTTTATAATCTTGGATTCATCTCTTATATTATTTATTAGAATGTGTAATAATAATACCAGTTATTACCAAGTTTTGATAAAACTCAAGTTTTTTACAGAAAGAATTAATCATTATACAGAATTTCGTCATCTTGACTAAATTAAATTTCACCAATATTTAAAAAAAATATATTTCATTAATTAGGATATATTTGTCATGTCATTTATTAGAACTGAAAAATATATCATTATTTCCTATACATTTTGAACAACGCGAGCTTCATACTCAGCTGTCTTATATACGCCCCTGCTTACGTGATCATTAGGTTCTATATATATTGGACAACGCGAGCTTCATACTCAGCTGTCTTATATACGCCCTTGCTTACGTAATTTATTAAGTGCGAGAGCATAATTACGTATACAATCCTGTAAATATAAACAGCCTGAATTTAATCACCATCATTTCACAGATACTGAGAATTGTAGAACCATAATGCGTTAATTACATGCAATTACGATTTCCCACTTGTGTAGAGACTAGAACACTGATACATGAATGAAACGAACGGCATGCAGTAGATGTGGTGGGGGTGGGGAGCCTCTCATTGGTCCAGACGTGCATTGTTAGTGCGAGAGAGAGAGTTTCTGTCTTAAAACCAGTGAAGTAAGACAGGGATTCAGTGCTCCAAGCAGAGAGCGCATGTGCAGTGCTGTTTCTATGCTGTTTTCGGAATAAAGCATGACAATTGGAGGTAAGGACGAAACAAATGTTTATTTTTTTAATTATTATTATATTATTTTTTATTATAGGAAATTGAAATTATTATACAATAATAATCTAATCATTTTTTTATATTTAACTATGTTATTTAATTTTATTTAGTATAATTTTAAAAATTGTAAAATAGTTGTTTTAAAAATTGTTACACATTACTAAGATTTTCAAGCTCGACTCATGCAACATTGTATTTTAAAAATTAGAAACTCAACAATAGTAAATACAATTTTTTATAAAAATTTGCTTTAAAAGTCTATTTTTAAATTTGCCCTTATTTTAATTTTTTTTTAACTTTCGAAGCTCGGATATAACACTTTTATTCCACCTAAAGTGTTAGCATAAGGAAAAGTCATCTTATTTTGTTTACAAATAAAACATACACCTCAGGTTTCCTTACTAAATACCATCTTTAGAGGTTCAGAATAATAACAAAAACACACACACTAATAAATTGCTATAAAAACAATGTAGTAGGTAACTATGAAGCGCTGTCAAAGTAAAAACTACATATTTATAGACCACATAAAATAGTGACTACACAGTTGAACATAACTCTCTTCTTCAATCAGACTAAAGAAGGCAACGTATTGTGCCGAAACACGTATGTATAGAGAACAATACCCTGTTGTGAGTTTTGTGTGCTTCTGTAAGATTACTTATAAATAGTTTATAGTAACTACATTTCGTCCCCTACAAGCTACATAGTAGATCTTATGTAGGACCTTATAGATCTAAAGTAAATAGCCTATTTAAAGCAAACAAATATTCTAGATAAGCGGTTCCCAACCGGTGGGTCGCGGAAGGGTTTCAGATGGGCCGCGACCCGATCCTAAAACTATCAGAAACCAAAACATAAACCAGGAAAAATCGAAGAAAATTGAATTGTATTTCAATCTTATTTTTTTAGCCATAGTTGCGTAAAGCAATAAAACGCACAAAAATTCAAAACATTGTCACGTGACAACAAATAATATAGGCCTACATATATTTGCAATATTTGATGATATATTATATATATAAAGAAGGGATACGATACAAATATTGTTTTTTACTCCACCATGGA
Source organism: Prosapia bicincta (assembly GCA_036971475.1). Lineage (NCBI taxonomy): Eukaryota > Metazoa > Arthropoda > Insecta > Hemiptera > Cercopidae > Prosapia > Prosapia bicincta. Next base: position 380,704,722 of record JBAIZL010000001.1, read on the forward strand.
TTGTTCGTCCGTGGAGATATTGCGATAAGGAGAGGTGGGTCGCAGAATGAAGAAGATTGGGAACCACTCTTCTAGATGAAGTTGAATCTGTGTGCAATAATTTACTTCTGACGATATTATTATTACATAGTTTATAGTTATGAGGGTTCATACAGTTTCTATTTAACCTATTATCTGGTTAAAAATTGCAATACTTAAGCAGTTTCTTTGGGCAAATTTCACGATAATTTCAAACTCTCATTAACATATTTAAATGTTAACACTTCATATGAATCGAGTTCACACTAGACTGAGAGTTGTTAATGAGTTCGTTTACAAATACGTCAAAGCGAATAATTTGCCGATGGCCGAATATTTAGGAAATAGACCAAACCCGTTTAAAGATTCCCAAATGGTTATAGGCCTAACCATTAAAGAATCGTTGTCACATGTGACACAGTTCTTAACGCAGTTTCAAAGTAATCAATTGTGATTAATATTTCTTTTTAGAATTGTATTTGTGAAAATAAAAATGTATTATTTGTTTTAAGTCCTTTTTATTATCTGTAAGTCTATTACGTGATTTTCGCAATCAAACACAGTCTTAGAGACGTAGTGAAATTTATTGCTAATTTAGTAACAACACTTCAATGGCATACTCTTCAAACCAGAACTGTATCTAACCTACATTGGAACAAATTTTAATCGCTCATTTTGTTACATTGTATTTAATTTCAAGCATTAACTGGGATTTAACTATCATAATTTCCTATTCGGAGTATACATTAGTTCCTAGCCTTTCCGGAATGTTAATAGGCCTACTGTCACATCGAATTGATTTCTAACAACAATGATTAACGCTGTAAAGTTAATAGTAACAAAACAGTTAATTACTATTAAACTTGACCTCTTCAAATTTGCTTATTATAATTACAAACCACGATATAAAAAGGGAAACTGTCAATACAAATTGTGTGTTTTCTATTTATATATTACAATAATATCGGACCAGAAGTTTCATGTCCATACTTGCTACATCACGTGACCTCACACGCAACAAGCCCCAATCCTGTCCTATATCCTCAAACATTAATATCACGTACTTACTTGCTACATCACGTGACCGCATATGCTACACGCCAAAATCCGATCCTATATCGCCCACCAGGAGTTTCATGTCCTTACTTGCTACATCACAACTGCACACGCAACAGGCCACTATCCTGTCCTATATTCCCCAACAGGAATATCATGTACTTACTTCCTATGTCACGTGACCGCACATGTAACACGCCAAATTCCTGCCCTATATCCCCCACCAGGAGTTTCATGTCCTTACTTGCTACATCACGTGACCGCACATGCAACACGAAACAAACCTGTCCTATATCCTACACCAGAGGTTACATGCCCTTAGTTGCTACATCATTGACCGCACACGCAACCGGCCACTATCCTGCCCCATATTTTCTCCAACAGGAATATCACGTAAGCCTATTTATTTGCTACATCACGTGACCGCACATGCAACAATGCACAATCCTGCTCCAAATCCCGCGCGAGGAGTTTAATGGCCTTACATGCTATATAACGTGACCCCACACGCAACAGGTCACAATCCTGGCTTATATCCCCCAACAGAAATATCTAGTACTTACTTGCTTCATCACGTGACCGTACATGCAACAGGCCACACTCCTGCCATATATCCCCCAACAGGAATATCAAGTACCTAGTTGCTACATCACGTGACCGCCCATGCAACAAGTCACAATCCTGCCCTATATCGCCCACAGCAATATGAAGTAGGCCTACTTAATTGCTATAACATGTGACCCTACACGTAACAAGCCACAATCCTGCCCTATATCCCCCCAACAGGAATATCAAGTACTTACTTGCTACATCACGTGACCGCACAAGCCACAATCCTACCCTATATCCCCCAACAGGAATATCAAGCACTTACTTGCTTCATCACGTGTCCGCACATGCAACAAACCACAATCATACCCAAAATAACCCAACAGGAATATTTTGTCCTTACTTGCTACATCACGTGACCCCACACGGAACAAGCCACAATCCTGCCCTATATCCCCCAACAGGAATATCTTGTCCTTACTTGCTTCATCACGTGTCCGCACATGCAACAAGCCACAATCCTGCCCTATATCCCCCAACAGGAATATCTTGTCCTTACTTGCTTCATCACGTGACCCCACACGCAACAAGCCACAATCCTGCCCTATATCCCCCAACAGGAATATCTTGTCCTTACTTGCTTCATCACGTGTCCGCACATGCAACAAGCCACAATCCTGCCCTATATCCCCCAACTCGAATATCAATTATTTATTTGCTATATCACGACACCCCACACGCAACAAGTCACTATCCTGCCCTATATCCCCCAACAGGAATATCTTGTCCTTACTTGCTTCATCACGTGTCCGCACATGCAACAAGCCACAATCCTGCCCTATATCCCCCAACAGGAATATCTTGTCCTTACTTGCTTCATCACGTGACCCCACACGCAACAAGCCACAATCCTGCCCTATATCCCCCAACAGGAATATCTTGTCCTTACTTGCTTCATCACGTGTCCGCACATGCAACAAACCACAATCCTACCCTATATCCCCCAACAGGAATATCAAGCACTTACTTGCTTCATCACGTGTCCGCACATGCAACAAACCACAATCATACCCAAAATAACCCAACAGGAATAGCAAGTACTTACTTGCTACATCACGTGACCGCACATGCAACAAGCCAAAATCCTGCCCTATATTCCGCTCACAGGAATATCAAATTCTTACTTGCTACATCACGTGACCGTACACGCAACAAGCCACAATCCTGCCCTATATCCTCCAACTCGAATATCAATTACTTATTTGCTATATCACGACACCCCTCACGCAACAAGTCACTATCCTGCCCTATATCCCCCAACAGGAATATCAAGTACTTACTTGCTACATCACGTGACCGCACACGCAACAAGCCATAATCCTGCCCTATATCCCCCAACAGGAATATCAAGTACTTACTTGCTTTATCACGATACCCCATACGCAACAAGCCACTATCCTGCCCTATATACCCCAACAGGAATATCAAGTACTTACTTGCTACATCACGTGACCGCACACGCAACAGGCCACTATCCTGTCCTATATTCTCCAACAAGAGTATTATAATTACTTGATATATCACGTGACCCCACACGCAACAAGCCACAATCCTGCCCTATATTCCCACCAGGAGTTTCATGTCCTTACTTGCTACATCACGTGACCGCACATGCAACACGAAACAAACCTGTCCTATATCCTACACCAGAGGTTACATGCCCTTAGTTGCTACATCATTGACCGCACACGCAACCGGCCACTATCCTGCCCCATATTTTCTCCAACAGGAATATCACGTAAGCCTATTTATTTGCTACATCACGTGACCGCACATTCAACAATGCACAATCCTGCTCCAAATCCCGCGCGAGGAGTTTAATGGCCTTACATGCTATATGACGTGACCCCACACGCAACAGGTCACAATCCTGGCTTATATCCCCCAACAGAAATATCAAGTACTTACTTGCTTCATCACGTGACCGTACATGCAACAGGCCACACTCCTGCCATATATCCCCCAACAGGAATATCAAGTACCTAGTTGCTACATCACGTGACCGCACATGCAACAAGTCACAATCCTGCCCTATATCGCCCACAGCAATATGAAGTAGGCCTACTTAATTGCTATAACATGTGACCCTACACGTAACAAGCCACAAACCTGCCCTATATCCCCCCAACAGGAATATCAAGTACTTACTTGCTACATCACGTGACCGCACAAGCCACAATCCTACTCTATATCCCCCAACAGGAATATCAAGCACTTACTTGCTTCATCACGTGTCCGCACATGCAACAAACCACAATCATACCCAAAATAACCCAACAGGAATAGCAAGTACTTACTTGCTACATCACGTGACCGCACATGCAACAAGCCAAAATCCTGCCCTATATTCCGCTCACAGGATTATCAAATTCTTACTTGCTACATCACGTGACCGTACACGCAACAAGCCACAATCCTGCCCTATATCCCCCAACTCGAATATCAATTACTTATTTGCTATATCACGACACCCCACACGCAACAAGTCACTATCCTGCCCTATATCCCCCAACAGAAATATCAAGTACTTACTTGCTACATCACGTGACCGCACACGCAACAAGCCACAATCCTGCCCTATATCTCCCAACAAGAATATCTTGTCCTTACTTGCTACATAACGACACCCCACACGCAACAAGCCACTATCCTGCCCTATATCCCCCAACAGGAATATCTTGTCCTTACTTGCTACATCACGTGACCGCACACGCAACAAGTCACAATCCTGCCCTATATCCCCCAACTGGAATATCAAGTACTTTCTTGCTATATCACGATACCCCACACGCAACAAGCCACTATCCTGCCCTATTTCCCCCAACAGGAATATCAAGTACTTACTTGCTACATCACGTGACCGCACACGCAACGAGCCACAATCCTGCCCTATATCCCCCAACAGGAATATCTTATCCTTACTTGCTACATCACGTGACCCCACACGCAACAAGCCATAATCCTGCCCTATATCCCCCAACAGGAATATCAAGTACTTACTTGCTACATCACGTGACCGCACACGCAACAAGCCACAATCCTGCCCTATATCCCCCAACAGGAATATCAAGTACTTACTTGCTTTATCACGATACCCCACACGCAACAAGCCACTATCCTGCCCTATATCCCCCAACAGGAATATCAAGTACTTACTTGCTACATCACGTGACCGCACACGCAACAAGCCACAATCCTGCCCTATATCCCCCAACAGGAATATTTTGTCCTTACTTGCTACATCACGTGACCCCACACGCAACAAGCCACAATCCTGCCCTATATCCCCCAACAGGAATATCTTGTCCTTACTTGCTACATCACGTGACCGCACACGCAACAAGCCACAATCCTGCCCTATATCCCCCAACAGATATTTCATAACCTTACTTGAATCATGTCAAAGTTCACAACACTTTTCACGTGTTTTATTAAAAATGTCTAGATTTCATTAAATATAAGTATTTTTAACTACGACATATTTAAAATACCACAAACGATATATTTCAATTATGTATAATATTGATAGTATAAAATACTATCTGGATAAATTTAAGTAGGCTACCAAGATATGTCAGAATCATAATCAATTATACAAAATTGTATACATTTAAACAAAACGTTTTAATATAAAGACGTATTATAAGTATATTTTTAAGATTTATCATATATATATACATACAACCATATCAAAAACAATTGAAGATATTCGATTATAAGAATTATTTAGTACTTTTTTAAAATTAATAAATTATTCTGGTATTAGAATATCCTTAATGTTTTTGAATACTATACAAGAAATATATATACATATATACATATATATATATATATATATATATATATATATATATATATATATATTTATTTATTTATTTATTTATTTATTTGTATTTATTTATATATTAGCAACAATTTTTATATTTATATATAATTATTTAAAGAGCAAAGTGAAAACTATTATCTTATATGCTGACGCGTTTCGAAACTGTCGTTTCATTAACAAGGCCTAATCTGCTACTCATCAGTTCTTAAAATAATTACTTATGATTTAATCAGTGAAATCAAGATGGTTACAACTAACCTTTGAGTTTTGTTTATATTTCAAAAATTCTGAAAAGATTATATTGATGGAAACCTAAGATTTTTAATTGAAATGGAGAGTTAAATTTATAAACAAAGAAAATTCAATAGCTTACCTTTTAACAAAAGAGAAATGAATCATAATTTAATTATATTGTTTTTGTAAAAATAATTGAACTTTAAATTCATATCGATAAGTAAACTATGGACACATTTTACATAAAATTTCTTGATCACGAATAATTTCATGATCGATAACCTTGATTTCGATAACCTACCGCATCCATGGGCCACGGTCGGAAATCCCGAGTAAAGCGCATTGATGACGCACTTAAAACGAAAAAAGGCAAGAATATTTTTATTGAAAAAGAACGTGTACTACGGGTAAGCGTGCGCAATATAAGGCGTGACCTCGGTTCCAGCTGATCTAATTCCATTGATATCTGCAGGTCTATTCTATAAAACGAAGAGTCTGGTTGAGAGTATAGTCGGAGCCACGAGTTTGTTCGTGCCCGTCGCTACAGAAGCTGTTTGAGCAGCAATATTCCACTTAACCCTTTCCTCCGAATTTACCCTTCAATTTCAGTAACAATTAAGAAAAATATTTATTGCAGGCAATATGTAGTACTTAAAATTATAAAACAGATTTTGAAATGAAATGAGAATTAAATGGGACTCTTAATATTACATCTGACACTAGATTCACTTGAGTCGGACACTTGTACATCGATAATATTTGACAAAGCTGAACCAAATCCGATGTTGTACATTCTAAACCAGTAAAACTTATTTTAAAGGTATCATGCTAAAAATAATGGCTAAAGTTTTCATTATTTATCGCCATATAAACACAAATTAACATTAAAACAAACTGTTATCAAGTAAGTATCACAATTGCCGCACTAAATACAACGTATTTAACATAATGCACCTATTATATCAAGTATAGCTAGAACGTATCCAGTTAGGTTAGGTTAGGATAGGATAGGTTAGGGTAGGTTAGATTTCATTAATAAAATAAGAAATGAAGTTTCTTATATAAAGAAAACCAAACCCCATTAACAAATAGTCATTATTTTCCTCAGCTTTGCAACGATAATGTATGTTTATAAACGGAATTTTGTATATTTTTATAAATAAACCTGTTTATTCCTATAAACATTGACTTTGAAGAGTTTTGTGTGTTGGTAGATTGAGGTTGTGTTTGTATTTTTTTTTTTTTTTTTAATTTTAACTGACAGTTATGGTTTGGGACAAATAAAACCAAATGTGCCTTGTTTAGAATCTTTTTTTAAGTAATACGACTATACGCATCGAGTAAAACGAAAAAATTGTCAAGTAGTAAGGTTTCCCCGTTGGATTTCATAGTTAAACGTACATATATACAGAGAATTAAAACAATGATTAACAATGACAACGAGTGCCACATTTAACAGCCAGAATATGAGTGCAAAAATGAGTTAGAAAGTTTCACGCAAATAATAAAATAAAATTTTCAATAAATAGATAAAATCAATATAGGAAGGTAGCTATAAAAAAGTTTGAAAATGTGGTCAGTATTTTCTATTATTAAAAAAAAAAAAACAATGCCATTAATTTTCAAAGTATGTCGCTAGTAGCTAGACTTGCTTTAAATATGGGCTCAGATATCTCCTTTAAATTTATAAATGAAATACAGGTACTGATACACACTTTATAATGTATGATCACTTTTAATTTTTTCAATTTGTGTATCTTTATAGTTAAAACTAAAATGATTAAGTTTTTTGCTCGATGTAGGACCCATTTATATAAGTCTGTACTCACATAAACAGAGCACTGATTATTAGATATTTCCGGTGGCTTCTATTTGCACATTGCTACTGTAGGTGAGAAATCATTGAAAAAGTCATCTAAAGAAACCCTGAGAACTTTGCTTAGAAGAAGTTCGGGATTTCTTTTTCACTTTGTCGTAAGAGTGACTTATTTCCTTCCTCATATTTAAAATAGTAAGCTCTGTAATTTACTTAACGTAAAAATAATCCAAGTTTTAATGTTGGTAATACTGTGTGAAATCATAAATAGCCGATAATTGGTACCGTGTGTGATTGTGCAATCGTGCATAATTAAATTAACATTTGGGCAAGACTTGGCGAACGCGGTGGATAAAAACCTGTTGATTCTCAGCGAACCGATCAGAGTAGCTGCTGAACAAGAACACTGCTTACAAGTATTATTAAAACAAATTTAAAGTCGATTCTTACTTGAGTCAGTAAAGAAAATTTGTGTTTTAGTTTCGTTTTTTTATAATTACAACTAAATCTGTTTGTACATATTTCAGAATAACATTATTAAGATGCATAATGGAAAGCGAATTTCTTTGCAATTTTCCATTTTCCCTTCTATTTATGGTGCTAGACATTATTTTTGTTTGTTACTAATTATACGCTTTTCCATTTTCTTTTCTATGTATGGTGTTGGACTATTATTTTTGTTTGTTACTATTTATACGCTTTCTTTTTTTTGTCGCTTGCATTGTGTTGTAGTTTCTTTTCGCTTTACTTTGGTATTTTCTGTTTTTGAAGCAAGGTTCGATACCGTTAATCCAGTTTGTTTATTTTATTGTTAGGGAGAACAAGATAGGGAGAAAAAAAATTAATATACTTCTATGACAAGCAGGCTATTCAGACTTCTAGTTATAGGTAAGTTGGCTCAGTGCCAAAAGCGCTAGAATTTAAACATGAAGATACTCAGTTCGAATCCGACCTAGACCAGCGAAGTTTTTATAATTTAATTATTGAATAAATATTTGAAAAAAAATTGTTAACATCAATGTCATCCATTACAAATTTAAAAAACTGAATTTGAACGAGATTGGATGAATAAAAACGTATTTTATTAACGATTGAAAATTTGTGCGAAAAATATATCCTATATGTGTGAGCTAATAGAACTAATTTAATGTAAAATAAAAAGTTGCAAAATAAAACTTTGTATTTCAGACCTCAGTACGAATTGACTTTAAAAGTAAAATTTTTATATTACTTGTTTAATTTTAGTTTCGTTTAGTTATTGTTGTTAATATTTCATTATCATCTTACGTTTTATCTGAAATCAAGTATACATATGTTGTTTGATGTGCGGAGATTGCACCATAAGTAAATGTTTTCAGTTACTGTCAAAACTACAAAATAAGTTGTGGTTAAACATATCAATTATTTCCGAACAATATTCGACATTAACTGTCTCGCTTTCTACTGCAAAACGCAGCGTACAAAGCCATCAGATACAAAGGGCTCGTGAATTATTTAAGAGAAGAAGAGATGGGCTGGAAGCACGATCGAACACACGTGAGCTAAATGGTCTTTGCAATCGATCACAGCCTCCTACACATGGGGTCTTTCACGACTCTACGGTCTACACGACTATATGTCAAGAAGGCATTGGTATAAATCCGCTCAATAATGGACACAATGCCAATGCTAACGAGATATTTTTAAAAACATAATTCAATCTGTGATACGTTAATGATTTTTCTCGTTTCAATATATTCTCTGCTTGCAACACGTAAACACTTTCTAGTTAAAAACGAAAACTAATACAAATTGGTGAAATTACTGATTTACACAATACATTTGTATAGTTCATTATAAAAACAAAAACATTTAGAATACTAAAAATGTATCACTGTATAAGTATTAATAATTTACACTGAAAAAAAAATTGACTCGACGATGTACTTTGCCTTTTTTCTACATTAGGGTCTACGTGAGGACGGTAACAGATCTTCATCAGGGAAGCAACCATACCCAAGTGAACCACTCTACCAACTAGATCAATACCATCTACATATATTTTTGTATCTCCCACATATATCATATATATATATATATATATATATATATATATATATATATATATATATATATATATATATATATATATATATATATTTCCCATCCATAGCCCATATATATATATATATATATATATATATATATATATATATATATATATATATATACATAATTTCCAATAAACAAATATATATTTCAATATCATCTAAAATTTAAGTTTCCCATCTAAACCCCAATAATCCATCTATATTTTAATCTCATCTGTATTTTATATTTCCCCTCTATCCCATTTATATTTCAATCTAATCTATATTCTATATTTCCCATCTATACTCCACCAATCGCATATCATATTCTATATTTTCCATATTTATCCTATCAATCCCATCCATATTCTAACCCCATATAAATTACCATCTCTCTCTCTCTCTCTCTCTCTCTCTCTCTCTCTCTCTATATATATATATATATATATATATATATATATATATATATATATATATATTCGATATCACAAATTAAGGAAAGGTTCTCTCAAGATTTAATACGCCAAAGCGGTTATCTTTTCTGATTCATTATGCATTATAAAAAGCAATACATAGTATATGGTATTTCATGTTAAGCTTATCCGACTGTTAAATGCCTCGTGGGAACGCATTTATTTATGCATTATTGAAATCCATAATTACAGGACATTACGGAACCGACGCTTTGCACAATACTTCACCTTTATAGTTTCCACTTTACCTGTCCCCCTGAGGGGTTATCACGAGTGAATGACATACAACACTAAAACAACTAATAGTTAACCATTTGTTAATTTTTACATGGTTACTTCTCAAGAGTTCGCGTTCATCTATTATTACAGTTTCATATCCGAATTAAAAATAGAAAAGTTCTTTGCTATTTAGGCTACTTAATAATTGAACTTGACAGAATTATCAACTTTTTTCTGGTAACCCGTTCGTATTCCGTATCTTGTCCAGCTATCGTAAACATATGAACTGTAACAAGACCATAGGATAACATAGCTCCACCATTTCCTACTCTGTCGACTTCTAATTGCCTTTCTAATTTTATCTCTTTAGAACAATTATTTAGACACATTTTCCTAGGAAACACATTTCAAACACTTACTTACTAACTAGCCAACACACACCCTTGGCAGTTGACCCATTTGGCGACGCGCTGACCAGTAGAGATGGGCCTTCTTGAAGATGGGACTGCAGTAATCCTGGGCCAGGTCCAGGGCTGTGCAATCATTAAGGTGTTCGTTATTCATAAGTTCACCATGTCGGGTCGGTAGCACATGGATGCGGTGAAGGTGCGCAGCAAGGTAATTATGACCTGTCTTCAATCTGAAAGCTCCAACGCTAACAGTTCGGGGCAAGATGTGGTCAATTGGTCTCCCCGTCACAATACTTTCCCACCGCTTTGTTGAGAGTTCCATCAATCGAACGTGGTTCCCTTTTTTGATGAAGATCTTTACTTGGGACATGGAGGACTGTAGTGAACTCAGATGCTCGGGCTGAGGGAGACTTGTTCCCTACTTGGCTAGTTGATCCGCCTTTTCATTTCCAGTGATGTTTACATGGCTCGGGATCAACTGGAAATTGAGTATCCACCCGGCATTTATGAGAGCATTTAGTTTCCTTCCACAATCTCTGATTGTACTACAGTCAGTCTGTGCGTTCCCAGAGAGGTTCAAGATTCGAACGGGATTCCATTTCTGGTGACCATCTTTATTAGGAACCTGGATGACTGTAGTGAACTGGATGCTCGGGCTGAGGGAGGCTTGTTCCTTGCTTGGCTAGTTGATCAGCCTTTTCATTCCTTACCTTTACAAAACTCCTTTGGGAATGGGCGATATAGAGATTGACATTATTTAAAGTATCCCTGAATTTATGCTAATCCGTGTTTCATTTTTGACTTTTTTTTAAAAAAACGTATAGATTTTATGATGATGCGTGGTAAACAAAACAGGGTTAAAAAGTGAAAACATATATATATTTGTATATGAGTTAGGTTTTTGCGTCTTGAAGAAAAGGTAAAGGCACGCGTCGAAGAAGAAATATTTTAGGTAGCGCGCAATTGTAAGGACAAACATTTGTTGGTTTTTTAAACGAAAATTTTCTTTGGTGAGGGTTTGAACTGTGTTGGCTTAAATATACCTAGGTATAAATAGAAATAGTTTTAAATGTCTGGGCGTAACGTAAATAGCCTAAAAATAGGTGTAAAAATAAAGTCAAATCTACAATGAACGAGCGTGCAAGTGATCTTATAAAATAACTACTGGTACCCAAAGATGTTTTACCCTTAAAATATTTACCATTGGTAAAATCTACACAGTCTGCTGATTTAGAATTCCGTTCATAAAACAGTTTATTTTTTAGACTCGCGTAATTTGATCATGTATTAGGTATATACATTGTGGTGGTCACATCAAATCACTTTAGGTACCTAAACACGTGTCAGGTACTGATATGGACACTATAAATAATAATTCATTATAAGTTAGATTATAAAATGAAATAGTTTGTAAAGATTTAGTACGAAATAAATATAAAAAACTTGTGAAATAAAGCCTAGTTAGACAGACGTACTGGTGACAAAAGAGGCAAACCAACCAGTTGTGGACTACACTCCCACTTTGTTACCCAACAATTGCTAAAAAGTCGAACAAGGGGAGTAAAAGCAAATATATTTAAATATGAATAGTGATAGAAATGTCTGTGATTAACCCAAACGAGGCTCGTGTACTACGATACAAATAAAGGTTTTTGCTAGCTTACGTCTGGGTGTTTAATTAAAGAACCACCTGGCTCCCAAAATATATTACGTATCACAATATTTGTGTAGTTGAGTGTAAGTAAAATAAATCTTTAAGCAATTAAAAATAAACAGATTTGTTGAAACTTTCAACAATCAAATACCGTTCGAAATTCTGAACTTATGTTTTCCGTATACATTGCGGTAACCAAGTGTCCTTTTAGTAGGTGTCTGAACATAAACTTCATTTTATGTTTAATTGTGGTTTGACGTTTATTTTCTTAATATCTCCTGATTATCAAATTCCAATATTTTGGTATCAAAGAATGTTTTAGTCAATTTGTTTTCAGAGGATTTACAATTCGTAGAAAATATAATGGTACTTTAGAATTGGCCTACAAACACGTAAACTGGAGTTAAAATATAGTGCATAACTTAAACTTATATAGATTTTAAAAAATTACGGGAAAAAAATGATTAAATAAATTGATTCCACCCTGGTTTAAAAAAATATCAACTCTGTTTTGTTTTTATTTTAAAAGTATCAGTTGCTCAAAAAGGCCATTTCACTCCAGAAATTGGAGCAAAAATGTATTTACGTTTTCATTACATTGAATTCAATGTATTACGATTTACTGATTTATAAATTAATATTTATATTAACTGATAAATAATAACACTTTAACTTAACAATGAACAATACAGAAACCACGCTTACCATGCCTTGTGAGTAATAGATACACTTGTATGGAATCATAACATATCATTTAATTTAATAAAACATTGAATTTTGAAACCCTTAAAAATAACCTCTAACTAGTCTACGCAAAAAAAACAACTATTTGCGCTTATTATCATAAGCGCCTTGTCTGGCTTTAGGACATAATTTGGATAAATCGTCCATTTTCGAAAAATATGATGGCAGAAAATATTTTGTAAACTTTTTGCTTTTCAGCCCACAAAATAAAGGCTTGTTTTGAGACGTTTAAGCTTTGTCTGTTTACTTAGTATAATGGCTTTAAAATATTTTACAGCCGTTAAAAGTTTCCAAGTTCTCTTTTGAAATAACCTTGGTTTACTTTTTGAGCAAAAAAATGTTTTTTGTTTGCTTTATGTATAGAAAAAATTCAAATCGTACAAAAAACTTTTACTTTCAAATGAAGAAGAAAGTCATTGTTGAAAACAATTCCGTTTGTTTATAAAGCGATCAAACCGAATAAAATAGTTGTTTCATAAACCGTTTTGCATTCTTAATATAGTGCGATAAAACAATCGAGAACTCTACTGGGAATTTTTCTGACTTTCTTGGCCATATATCGATTAATAATTAAATATAATGGTGATATAGCGAACAAAAGATTGGCTTAGTTTGACCAAAATCTTAGTTTTTAAAAAACAAATAATTTGTAGGCTACTAAATTTCTGAAACTATGCATTCATATTTCGCACTTACCCTTCAAAACAACTGTCCGTCACATTTCAAATTACGAAACCATCTTCCGTATCCTTCAAATTATACCAGTCCAGCAATTCTAATGCATATTCCTGAAGCACAGGTTAGTTATTGCTTGCTGTTTCTATGCAATGCGATCGCCCGCTTACTCTGCCTGCTTTTTTAGTATCTAATTGCTCTGAAATGTTTTTATATTTCTCTGTTTTATATTCCGCTGTTAAAGTCAGTTGAAATATCCACAGCCGGAGAAATAATGTTTAACTTATGTTTGGAATCAACAATTCTATTGTGTATCTGTGACCTGTAATTGTTGAGAACAATGTAAAGATCTTGCCGACCTATTGTTTTAAGCCATTTTTATTCTAGTTTGTAATTACTGTTATGTCGTTTGTAATTATTTCTTTAGGTACTTTTTTAGTTCGTTGTATTTAACTTTACTTTCCATTTACTGTAACTAGTCTTAAATCGTAACCTTTACAGCGTTGAGTTGAACTTTGTTCTCAGATTGTGAATTTTTCTTTGTACAGAAAAAATTAACATAACTTACATTTGCTTAAATAAAAATAGTCCTCCAAAGTAAAATCGTCCAATGTCCATTCCAATCAGTATACGCTCTAATGCCTTGTAAAACACCCCTCCCAAATATCATCAGCTCTTATCGCGTATCCAACCCTCAACCAGTTTTTTTGCGCTGAAAAATCCAGAGGAGACACCAAGCCCCTGATTGAATATTTTTATTTAAGATAAAAGTTGTTAATATAATAAAATTACATAACAAATATCAATTAACATAGGAAATATATTTTAAATATATTACTACAAAAACGTTTATTTGCAATATAATCGTACATAATATAACTTCAAGATATTACATCACTAAGTAGAAAACTTTTATTTAGAAAATCAATATCAGAGGTGTTTAGGAAACTGTGAGATTTTTTCAAACTCAAAAGCGCGATTTCTATTAAAGCTTTCATAACACTTACAATTAATTATGGAATGTAAAATATTAATGTAATTATCACTACGCCCACTTGATTCAAAATATGGGTTAATTTCTAAAGGTTTACACAGTTTTAAAAGAAAATAGCATCTATACCTGGGCCTTCCTTTTAACCAGGTTCTGCTACAATACATTACAAAGCCCGCATAACGTCTCCCAATACTAAACATATGTCCGTGCAGTAGGCGGTTTACTTTGTTCACCTCCTGCTCTCAGTAGCAGCGACAGTGGACACTATACGAGTGAGTTATGATGCAAAGTGACGGCTCTTTAATGCCTGTAATTATGGATTTCAATAATCCGTCCCCACGAGGCATTTAACAGTTGGATAAGCCATTACGTTCGTAAGGAGTAATAAATCAAAATTGAAAGCTCACATTGGCCAGTAGAATTATAGAGTTGCATGTTTGCTATTATTTATTCTAGATGTAGTATCAATATTATTTACGTACATTGACGTCTATTACGAATGTTATTTATTCTCTACTTTGACAAAAATTCTTGTATAAATAACATGTTTTCTTCTAAATTGAATGCAAAAAATGTTGACTGAAACATGTGGAAACATGGGTTAAAAATAAATTCTTCTATTAATTTTTTATATAGGCTAATGACAGATCACAGACAATTTTGCTTTTTAAACACTCAACGTTTCGAATTTCTTTCCGAAAATCCTTTTCCAAGGCTCAGTTTTAATTAAATATTTATACAACATAACTTACGATTTATAAGATACATAACATTATATAAAACATAAAAATCAACAAATTACAAAACTCGTAATAAATATCCATTTACAAGTCAAAATGTGACCTATCACAAAATGTAATGTATATATTATAATG